>JAQQRF010000460.1:0-46416 GCA_030523145.1 Trissolcus brochymenae
TGATGGGAGAAGGCAATATGGGTCAAACTATGGACCTAGGTGTGTCGAATCGAATCTACGGAGCGACGCTTGTTGCTGACGATTTGATTTAGTACCAACTTTAGATTGTACTGAGCAATCAGTTCTTCCAGTTTCCTACCGCGATCATCTGTTAGCTGATATCCCCACATGGTTGATCGGGCGTTAACATCAGCCGCGATGAGAATTCTCTGTTCCCCATACTTTATAAGAATACGTTCGAAGTTTCTAAGTCCATCTTCCGTGATGTCTCGGAGTTGGAAGTAGACACTCACAAAGTAAAACGGGCCAAAGTCTACTTCGACACACACGCAGTGGCTGTTACAGAGATCGTCTATTGGCGCAACTTGGAAAGTGGGGTTGAGAATTGCAACTTCCGCGCCAGGTTTTGCATCACCGGCTCTGGATTTTATGTGCGTTCGGTCGATAGCGCAGCCTAAACTGACGATACCGCTCTCTGCAACATGTGGCTCTTGCATCAACAGTATGTCGATGCCAGCCCTTACTGCCAGCCACCTCAGATAGTTAGCTTGTGACATCTTTAGCACTTCTCATATTGAGTTGGGCAACTCTGACAGTAGTTCAAGTCGTACGGTTATCATTCTCTCTATTTTGTGTGTCTTCATCAATTTGATGTGCACCGTTCGATTGATCTCCAGATGTTGTTAGAGATCTGGCGGCAATTTCAATTTTGTTCTGCTGCGGCAGCGGTGTATTTGCAGCAGGAGATATAATGGTGGAGCCGGTCTAAGCATCCACCCGCGTGAAGTTTATACAGAGACTGGTCCCAGTGCTAATCTGATGGCCAGCACCAGGACCATGATACCTTATTGTGCTGTTAAACGTCCATATATGTGTTCACGTTCAACGCTTTAGCGCCTTTTTGTGGTGATTAAAAGTTCCACGCGTATTGGATAATTCCAGACACAAAAAAGTGTCGCGCATATCGCTTTCTATTTATGCTGACGTTTCTAGAAGCAGAAGTCGACATTTGAATCGAAAGTGCACAAAGCAAAAGGTCCCAGTGCTGATGAAAAAGCCAACACCAGGACAATCATACTTCGAAACATTCGAAGTACAAAGAACTATTGTCTTACAACGATTACTACATAATTGGGCCAATTTGTCATATATGCTAACCCGTGGTGATGCTGCGACTCAACATTCCCCGGCAACAAGAGAGAAGAGTCGTGGCCGTTTGAGCAGCGGTTTGTTATGCCTCCTTCATGACGGAAAATTGATCGTAGGTAACTTTTACTTCCGCCCCTCGCACTACTCCAACGTATGTTGTTGGACACGCTCCGGCTCTCTCTAGACTACTTCCATGCTCAACACCCAGATGTCCTTACTATTCTGGGAGGCGACTTCAACTCACATACCGGTGATCTGGTTGAGGTTAATCAACTCTCATCGAGTCAATTCACCTCACTTAAAGTTGACCTCGCTACAACACTCTCAGACCACCAACCAATTACGCTCGAAATCTCCTCTACCATTATTACCACCACTTTTGTCAAACTCCCTAAAGCAGCCTCCACACAATGTCTTTGGTAAGATACAACAAAAGCCAGCGTCTACACCGCCAAAATAGACTTTACACCAACGACGTTACACCAAGCTGCAACGGAACGAAAAAAAAACAAATCTTGTACCTGTTTTCGTAATACAATTTTATTGCTTTCACGAAAATTTTTTTTACATTTTTAGATTACATTACATCTACATCTATACAACTACAATTTACCCGTTAGAAAAAAAAGGTATCTACTTTATGTATTAATTGCATAATTCTATATTACAATTTTTTATAGAGAAATCATGCAAAAGATTATAAAGATGAATATGTTGAATATAGACAAAAATGAATGAGTACTCTTATTCACTTTTGTGATTCTTTGTCTACTCTCGCGTACTTTCGTACTCTTTCGTGCTATATTTCGTACTATCGTGCATTTTCGTATACTCTTGAGTACGCTCGTGTTCTTTTGTATACCCCTAACTATTTTTCTTTATACTTCTGTGTACTATAATTATATAAAAATTGCCAAGTTCCCATCGATATAAAGAAACTATCCGATAAAATTAAGTCCCCAATTAAAACTAAATTAAACTAATGGCCAATAGCAGTGGCTTAACAAATCGACGGAATTTCGAAATTACAAAAAGTGACCGTTAAAATTAATATGCCGTTGATCAAAAATTACAAATTCGCAAATTTAAAGGCAGACCTTTTAACGACAACAATAAGACCAGGACATACTTTGGCTGGAAGGCCTCGGACCGACACAAATTTTTGCGCACGCCACTAAATTTACAATAAATAACACAAAAAAACTAAACGCAAACTAAACTCAAAATTACAACGCTCCGGGACCCTGGAAAAAGAGACGGTTTGCTGACGGTTTTATAACCGTCTCCCCACTTCAGCCGCAACGCAAAATTTGGCCTGAACCAAAATTCAGGCCCCTCGCAAAGATGTCCTTGGGGATCAGTGGCCCCTTATATAGACCCCGGTCAATATCAGCGGGCGTAGACCCTGCCCCACTGATGATGCGGTCGCTATGGGGATTTTTCTGCGGACATCGAGGCTGCCGAGTATGCTCCAAGGATTTTCTAAAACAAAAGAATTGACGGCGACTTGTCCCTAGAGCTGTAAACAAAAGTTTGTTAATCGGTATCTCGTTTAATAAGTGTCCTTTTTGCTCAAGCTGGTATGTGGAATTTGCCCCTATCAATAAGATTCGAAGAAATCTTTTAATTACATATAATATAATGGCTAGTCCAATTGGTATGGCTAAATATGGAACATATTCCTTTATTCTTAAATTAACGAGTATTTCTTGTGAAGATATTTCTTCAGCTTTTTCAATAATCGTATCTAACTTAGAAAATTCAATTCTCAATTCTAAATCAGGAATTTTTAATGAAATTAAATCTTGAATTGTATCATTTTGATTGAAATGTACAATATTTGAAAGATTTCTTAAAATTTTTGAACTTACTGAAGATGACACAGATTAAGTCGATATAAAAATTCTTGTTTTTGGGGTTGTATATGTAAATTCTTGGGACTGAATTCGACAATTTTCTGTTGATTTTATGTCCTGACTCTTATGTTAAACTTATGACTCTTAAATCTTCTAAAGGAACGAAAGTTTCATGATTGTTACATCCTATTTTGATTTCTTCCTTATGAGGTAGTGAATAAAATCGTTTGTATAATTCTAAAGATTGAGTCTAATGATTTTTATATGATTTCACAATTCGTATATCGCATTTTAAAGTACCTGATATTGTTTTGTCGACAATTAATTTTATTTCACACGGCGATTTTTTATTTATTTTAGTTAAAAGACAATGATTATCACAAACATATGTCCGGTCAACTATTCATTGATTAAATTAATTGATTTTACGAGAATTTGTAAAAGTCATATTTTGAATTATTAGGACTCGCAGTACAGTTTCTTTGTATAATTGTGCTATTTGCGTTAAAGTTTTCCTCAGACCTTTTCGTAAAAATATGATAGATACGGGCAATATTGATTTTTCATAAATTTTCCGATCAAAATAACTTTCGGATTTTTCTTTTGCTTTAATTAGATTATTTCGAGCTTCTTATTGTGCTTCATGTAGTCTTATAGTTAATTGTATGAGATAATCATCTTAAGAATCAAATAAAAATCATTCAGAGGCGTGTAAGGGATATTCTACTAGTCCTAAATTTGACCTTTAAAGAAAATCATTTGATCTTGATCTGTAACTAAACATTCGCAAACCCCGTAAGTGCAGATAAATTTCTATTCTAAAGGAGCAGCAATACAATATTTTGTCAATGAGTCTTGTATCGTTATACCATATTTGTTTTTATTTTCAATTGAAGTAAGAAGACCTATTATATCCAAAAATAACTTATCGAAAGATTGTCCAGCTGTATCAGTTATTACCATAGGTGATCTTATTTTCTGTATGTAACTTCTTCAATTCACACTGTACACATTGTCCTACGAAATTCTAGAAATCGTATTTCATATTTTTCCAAAAATAATTTTGTCGTATGCTCTGGTAACATTTATATATTCTTTTGTGTCCTATTGATGAATAATGAGCTTCTTTATTTAAATCATATATACCTGCTGTTGCAGGTATTTGAACAAGATTTTTAAGCTACCGTATTTAGCAGAATTATTTTTGATTTTACTATTACCAATGACACAAAGAGCTATTTGAAAATGCGTGCGCATTCGCAAAATATTTGCACTTCCGAATTTCATGTTACCAAATTTTCCAATTTCTTTTCTCTGCATAAATAAACGAATATATGTGTCTATCGGTTTACCTTCTGTATCAAGGAAGAATTATGTATAATTATCTTTCTTCATAAATAATTGATCTCGTGACTTGGAATCACTACCCAGTTTTTCATTTATTTCATCGGGTTTATCATCCGGCACAATATTTATTTTTCTTCCTTTATTATTATTATCTTTATTATCTTCAATGTTTTTTTTTATTATTTCTCTTCTTTTGGTTATTCTCTGTAACTTCTTCATATATCACTTCCTGATTATTATATTTATTATGTATTTTTCCGTAAAATTTTCTATTCTTTATTTTCATTTTTATTCTTCTTTTTCTTCCTTTTCTTTTCATGTAAATCACATTACTGTTGTCCTTTATCTGTGTTCTTCATCTTCTTCTGGGTTATTAGTTGTAATTAATGTCTTATTTATTTCATCTTGATTTCAATCTTTTGACATTTCCTTTGCTGGATTTCGGGATAAGGCATCAACGTTTGCATTAAGTTTTTCAGCTTTATCTATTATCTCAAAATAATATTTATCTAGGGTTAATCTCTAACGGTTCTTATCCAACATAATGGAAGGTGAAAAGTTAGTATAGTAAATATGTGTACTCAACAGTGCTTTATATAGTAAAAAATAGCTAATGCTTCGTTTTCATAAGTGCTATATTTAATTTCTGTTGAATTTAGTAATCTTGATGCATAGGAAACAGATCTATCTTTTCCAATGTTTTCTTGACTTAGTATTCTTTCTATAGCGTAATTACTCGTATCTGTAGTTAGTATAAATTTCTCAGAAAAATTTTGAAATTGTAAAATTAATTCTTCACATGATTTTTGTTCCAGAATTTCGAAAGCATGTTCTAGTTCATCCGTCCATATAAAAGGAGTAATTTTTTTAGTAACTTAGTTAATGGTTTTACAATTTTTAAAAAATCCTGCTAATCCGAGGAATTGCTTAATATTTGTTTCATCTTTGGTCTAGGAAAATCATTGACAGCTGATATTTTCTTTGGATCAGGTTTTACACCTTCTCCGAAGATTCCTTCCTTTGTCTGAAACATACATTTGTCAGGTTGAAGTTTTAAGTTAGCAATTCTCAATTTTTCTACCAGATTTTTATATTTTTGTCAATGTTCCTCTATTGTTTTTGAAAACACTATTACATCATCTAAGTAAATGAACAAGTCCGTATTAATAAGGTTAAATAAATCCAAATTAACTATTCATTGAAATGATGCAGTTTTTAATTCCATTGGTATTCGACAAAATTGATAATGTCCTGTAGGAGTTGAAAACGTAGTTTTATGTCCATCTTTCTTATTCATTTTTAATTGATAATATCCGGATACCACATCCAATACAAAAAATAACAAGCTTCAGCTAATTAATCTAATATTTTTATAATATTAGGTAGAGTGTATGCATCTCCTATTGCAAATTCGGACTTACACAATTGTACTTCAAAGATATCTTGACACCCACATAGATTTTCAAATAATCCCAGATGTTATGCAATCAGTCCAATTAAAGTCCAATTCAAGGGTTTAGAGCACAAGTTGATCCTGATCCTGCAACAATCCTGCTATGATCCTCTAAAATTAATAAAATTTATAACTTAAAAGAAAAAGTTTTTATTTTGTTTTCCACAAAGCTAATTCTCACATGGTTGTCTGAGCCTTCGAGCTTAATCTGAAAATAAATTAATTTAAACTGTATGCATTTGTCCGACGGAACAACCAGCGCGAATATATTTTTTATCAGTGCCATATGCAAGTGCTCGATTGGTTCATCAAGTTGGACGACTGCATTGGTGACATGCAGTACGGAGGGGTTCGTGTGTTCACAGACAAATTCGTTGACAAGTTATCAGGCACAGAGTCCATCGTCCCGTTCAAACTAGAAGTATTGTTAAAGATGGCACTGACGTTGGGGATTTAAGAGATACTCTATTTGGACTCATCTTTGTTTGATCAATTTTCAAATTTTCAACTATTTATTAAACTGACATTCACTTTTTTGCCGCCCATCTATTGTTTTTTTTTGTTACTTTCGCAAATAAAAAAAAATACCATTTAATGCTCGAAAATCCATTACTAATCTCCATTGCTTATTTGCTTTACTGTCGGGTTTTTTTGGTACTACCCATACAGGTGTATCGTATGGTGAATAAGAAGGTTTAATTATTCCTTGTTCAAGCATTTTCTCAGTTTGTTTCGTTATTTCTTTTTTTGACATTGGAGAAAATCGATATTGTTTAACAAAAATTGGTGCTTCATTTATAGTGATAAATCGGTGCTCTAATATATGAGTTACTGGAAGGGGTTCTTAGAATAAATGAAATCTATCAGCATAAAATTTTATTAGAAAATTCACTTCTTCTTTTTCTTCAGGCGATAAATGCTCTGTTCTCAAATGAACTTTTACCTTCTAATATCGTTCTTTATTTTCTTGAGCGTGCAATTTTGAAATTTTGATGTAATTTCTTTTATGTCTTTTGGCTATTTATTTTTTTAATTTTTGATTTTGGATAAAGTTCACTAATTGATTCTGAATTAAAATGTTCATATTCTTCCATAATATTCATGGTATTTGCAATGAAAGGTAATTCTCTATTACCTAACTTGAGACAATTTTTCTCCCAATTTACATTAGCTTGATTCTGGGACAAAAATGTAACGCCATTTATAGCATCCTCAATAATAAGAAAACTATCTGTTATCATATAAAACTTCATGTATTATCCAAATATTGTGGTTGTAAAGCTTCCTAATGTGGGAATCACTTGCTTTGAAATACCTGTCGAATATGATTTTCGTTTTCCATTTACTAACATATCTTTTCTCACGGATTTTTGTTTTAGTAAACAGGGTTTAGCAGCTGAATCTATTAGTAACGTAAGAATTTTATTATTTTCCTTGTCTTAAAATTTTTTGCGATGGAGTATCCAAAACTAGCCTTATATTCCTGAATTTTGTGCGTCCCTTGATAGGAGGCTTGGTGAGTTTCTTGAGCTCATCCCTTGTATTGTTTTGCAGGTAAATTTCACGAAACAGTTTCCGATTAGATGGCCATTTCTATTATAAAATGTGCAATAGTTTTGGCTATAACTTGTACTTGGACGATTGTTATCATAATGTCTTATGTCCGTATAATTTATTGTTTGATTCATGCAATCTCTTGAAAAATGTTCATTTTCCGTACATCAATAACAATATTTTCATCTTTGGCATTCATTTGCATTGGGTCCAGGTTTATTGCAAATAACACAAGTTTGATTTATCATTATAGTTTGTATTCTTGCACTCTTACAATTATTCGCATAATGTCCAAATATATGTCATTGATTACAAATAGAGCCTTTTTGTACCATCCTAGATGTTAAAAATCGACAATTTCTGGCTGTATGTCCTACCTTTATGCAAATTTGAGAAATATCTTGTTGCCATGTAGTTGTTCTATTTGCAAAATTTTGAGCTGTATATCCCTTTTGATTACAAATTTGGCAGGAATAAAAGTTTCTGCATTGCTTTGCTGAATGATTTCTACCCTGGCAAAATTGACATATTTCTTCTGAAGATTTTAATATACAGAAATTTTCTGGTTTTCTGTGATTTTTACCACATAATAAACATGAAATGCTTTCGGTTCTAGTGAGACCGTCTTGATGTTTCAAAATCATATGTCATCTCAATACCTTGAGGTCCTGCTTCACTTAAGGTATCTCTCTGATATTCTCTCATTAACTGATATATTTCTCTTTTTAATCCTAGTGTAAAATATTTATAATAAGTATATTCAACTTCTGCTGTTCTTTCTGGAGGTATTTCTTGTTAATGAATGTTTCTTTTAATATCTCTGATAATTGAGTTTGTAATGAACAAGCACAACTGAAATAAACTGCAACGGGTTCATTTTTCTTTTATTTCAAATGGGATAATCCACCAGATAATTCTGTAGAAGACTGTGGTTGAGAATAAATGTCATGTAAAGTTTTTATCAATTCGTATACAGTCTCATCGTTTTTTCCTTGTATTAATTGCAATGCTTCACCTTTTATTTTAGATTTTATTAATTAGGTTTAGACTCGTTCAGCTTAGGCTGGTAAACTGTTTTTCGCATCCTTACATCCCGATGTAAAATCATATAACGTAGCATTTTCTGAAGAAATTTTCGGAAAAGTTTGGAATTAAGGTAAGTGCATCTGGCAACCTTAAACGATAGGTGTCTTCATTTCGTTTTTTTTTAAATTTATTTAATAATTGATCCAGCAAATGAGACCGTTTTACAATATTATTTTGAAAGAAAATGTGTGCAAGCGATGACATGGTGTATTATAATGTCATATTTTATAAATTTACTGTTGATATGAATAAAAGAATTCATTATTTTGATTTAGTTTTTACGGGTTTCTCGTCGGAGTCTACGTCACTCTAGATCGTGTGGTTTCTTTCTCTTCAAACGTCTCGAATGTCGAGTGGCAGCAAGGCGTCTCGCAAGAACATTGTGGTGGTCTGCCAGTCTGTTTCTCCCCGTGTTTCTTGGCTGCAGTCGCGATATCTTCCGCTACTGTTGACATGTGTAGATCTTGATAGATATCAGAAACACGGCAGTACCATTGTGCATTTACAATACCGCGCAGGATTCTGTTCTGTAATGTCTGAATTCGTTTAATGTTCGAGTCTGCACTGCATCCCAAGATCTGGATGCCATATGTCCAGATGGGTTTCAGGATCTGTTTGTAGAGCAGCAGTTTATTCTAGATAGACAGTTTAGTCCTCTGGCCAAGCAGCCAGTTCATTTTTTCCCTCATTGGGTTCGCTTGGGTGTATTTCGCCTTGATGTGTTTTCTTCATTTCAGTTTTAGGTCCAGCGTCATACCAATGTACTTTGCCGCGTTGGACTTTGGGACTACAATTTGGTTGATCATCAGGTTAGGTGGTTCTCCCCTTTTCAGGGTGAAGCTCACGTGTTGCGATTTGGTCTCGTTCAGTTTGACCCGCCAGGTACGCGTCCAGTTCAGAATACGGTCGGTTGCTACTTGCAGTTTTCTTGTAACGTTGGTGATATCTACATCTGTTGCTAGAAGAGCGGTATCGTCAGCGAAGGTAGCGATTGTCACCTCTGGAGTCCTTGACAAGTTAGATGTGAAGAGGAGATACAAGGTTGGTCCCAAGATGCTTCCGTGTGGTACTCCTGCGTTTATGTTACGAAAGCTAGAGAATGTGTCGTCGACTTGAACTCTGAATCGTCGTTCATGCAGATAGGATCTCAGGGTGTCGTTAAGTGCTTTGGGGAGCATCGCTTGAAGTTTGTAGTTCAGGCTTTCGGGCCACACTCTGTCAAATGCTTGGGAAATATCTAGGAAGAGGGCCGAGCAGGATTTCTTCTGTTCGAAGGATAATTCGATGACTTCTGTAATGCGGTGAACGTGGTCTATCGTGGAGTGCGCTGTTCTGAAGCCAGACTGGTATCCGAGGATCAGATCTCTGTCATGGATGATAGGTTGCAGCCTGGTCATCATGATTTTTTAGTAAACTTTCCATATCTCTGGTAACAGTGATATCGGTCTGTATGATGTTACTTTTTTCAACTGCTTCCCAGGTTTGGGAATCATGATTACTTTAGCAGCTTTCCACTATCTCGGAACATATTTCAGGCGGTATGACATGTTGATGAGATAAGTGATTCTTTAGAGGCCTATGTCTGATAGTTCCCTGAGCATCAGGGCCTTAATTTGGTCAAGACCAGGTGCTTTCTTCAGGTCTAGTTGATTGATGACTTTCTTCACTTCTGTGGTTGACACAGCTCTCAGTTCAGTATCATCGTAGTTAGAAGGTTGTTTAGCTGGTAGGTGACTTCCTACTGTATCGAGGGGTTGGAAGACTCTCTCTTCAAGTGATCCGCAAAACAGACTTCTGTCTCCCGGTTAGATCTGGCCCATCTTCTGTCCTCAGTTCTGAGGGGTGGTACCGTCTGGACTGGATTTTTTATACGTTTGGTTGCCTTTTAAAGCGAATAGTTCGAGGATGATTCTGTGGATAGTCCCTGTTTGTATTTGTCAATGCTCGAGTTTTTATGTATAAACGTCATTCTCTTGAGTTTTCGGTTGAGCCTGTTAAAGATGAGTTTATGTCTATGGTTTCTGGTGCACTGCCATCTACGGCTAGCTTTACTCTTTTCCCTGACCATTTTTCAGATTTCGGCTGGGTGGGAGTTTCCAATTGTAAGTTTTTTTGGTGGTTAAGTGTTCAGTCTGGCTGCTTGTTTAAGTAGCTCCGTAAAGGATAAGGTGTCTCTCTCAAGTTGATCAGCTGAAGCGTGATCTTCGATCAGTGGCATTTGGTTCACAATAATTTGGCTATATCCATTTTAGTTAGTGCAATGATTTGAAAGTGTAATTCGAAGTTTTTTACAGATAATCTTGGCGTTGAGAGTGAGTATGGTCTGACGATTTGTCAGGGCATGATGCTACTTGCATGTAGTTTACAGATAATCCTCTCGTGATAAAGAAGTCAACTAGGTCAGGTGTCTTGTTGATGTCTGAGGGCCAGTAACTCAAGCTGCCACTAGACAAGAAGTTGCATCTCAGGGTATCGCCTGCTCGAAGAAGCTCTCTGCCTTTGATTGTGGTACTCCTGCTTCCCCACAGAAAGTGTTTCGCGTTGAAGTCTCCTCCTGCTATAAACGTGTTTCCAAGAGTTTGAAGGAATTTTTGTAGTTTTCTCTCTTGATGTTGTTCTTCGGCGGGCTGTACACCGCGGAGATTGCAAGGTTAAAGCGCGAGCTTCGGACTCTGACGGTGGAGGCTTGAAAAGCTTCAGTAGAGAATTGTAGATCAGCGTAGTGATTGATGCCTCGGATTATGACTGCAGCGCCACCTCTGGCCTTGTTTGCTGGATAAGGTGTGTTATCGACTTTGTAACCGGGAAGTTTCACCAAGACCTCCCGGCTGAGATGAGTTTCAAAGATCAAGTAGATGTTGATCGCCCGTTCAATCATAAAGATTTCCAGTTCAGACTTGCGATGCCACCAGCCATTTGCGTTTCAGGTTGCGATACAGATGGAGTTACTCATTGGTTCAGGATGTCAGACAGAGTTTTCTCCAGATTGACGAAATTGTCCTTGTAGAGCTTTTCTTGATAGTCCATGCGTTCAATGATTTGTAGGATAGTGACCGTGATGTTTGGTGAGAAAATCTTGTTTCTGAGCTGTTTTCTCTCACAACTTCGGCAAAAGGTTTCGCGAGGGTTTTCTGGCTGTTAAATTGGATCAAATTCTTGGGAGAGGACTGGATTCTCAAGCGTTTGATTGTCATACACATTTCTGGAGAGAGCAGTCGTTTATCTCTTCTCTACTTGGTTTTCGTACCTTCTCTCTAGAAATTCGATGGCTTTAATGCATCTCCTCTATAGTTGGCTGAGTGGGCACCTCCACAGTTCGCACATTTTGGATCTTCTTTAGGTCGTTTAACGCATTTCTCCGTCAGGTGAGCTTCTGCGCACTTCATGCAGCAGGGATTTCTGTGGCAGCCGCTACGGACGTGGTTGTACTCCTGACAGCGTTTGCACTCTACGATTTGACTTGAGGTTTTGCGAATCGTTTCGATTCGGACCTTTTGGTAGGCTATACATTTTATATTGAAGATTTTTTCTCCGACTCTTCGTTTTTAAAAGACAGCATGAACAATCGGAGAAGAGTTTGGATCTTCACTAGCCTGCCTTGACTTTCTGGTTTTCTTTAGAAGGTGGTTTTGAGGATGTTTACAGCTGAGATAATTTTAAATCCTTTTTCCGACAAGTCTTCCACTATCGATTGTGGGTTGGTATCAGGAGCCAATCCTCTGGCCATCACTCTGAGGGGACGAGTATTTTTATCGGTATAGGTGTGCCATTCAGCAAGGCCTTTTGCTCTCAACTCATTCAGAATTTTCGTAATCGTCCGATAATTCTTCTCCAACGGAGCAGAGGATTTTCAGTTCCTTGGACGCTAGCGACGATATTTTTCCCTTGAAGTTAAGTTTTTTAAGGTTCTTTGTGAACTGGTTGATGACATTGGGCTCTTTCAAGTAGATTAGGGGTTGTGGTGCTTCTCTTGGAGGACGATCAGCTTTCAGCTGCAATACTCCCTCACGTTGGGGTGGATCGGGTCTGTGAGGTAATGTTAGTGAGGAGATGATTTTCCTCTTTCTGCGTCTCCCAGATTGGATCACCCAGTCTCCCTGACCTTGGTTGTCATTTTCCTTTTTCGGAGAAGTGAATTCATCTTTGTTGGTGTACAAAAATTGGTTTGATTTTTGTTCCACCTTAGTTAGGCGTTCTTCAAGCTGTTATACTCTCTCTAGGAGAGACTTGTTGATTTTTAGAAGCTTGTAGTACTTATTTTTGAACGTCTGTTCATTTGATAGGTCATTTGTTTTAGCCGGGATGGATGAGTGTTGTAGCAATTTTTGACCCTTCCCAGAATCCTTGGGGTCAGCCTCTTAAGCAGGTGGATTTACTGATTGATCTTCGGGTTTACGACCTGGGGTAATTTTTCCAATTTGGTTCGTTTGCGTTGCCGAGTTTGTTCCTGTGTCCTAAGAGAGAAGCCTTTACAGGGTGCTATCAACCGGGTTAGTTAAACCCTGGTTTTTTTGAGAGGTGCTACTCCTTTACCACTCGTTATTCGTCCTGACTTGTGACGGACAGAGCCTGGCTACCTTTCTGGTCAAGAAGATGCTGGGGTTCCTAGAGGCCCAGATTGGGTTTTATTTCAAGCTTAATTAGGCATTTCGTTTTCTTAATTGAATTTAAATTTTATTTTAATTTCACTAGCTGAGGTCTAATTTTTGTGTATTGGCTCTGGATTTTTCTTTTCTCTTGAGTTGCTTGACCTACTTCTCCTTGTAGGAGGGGGTAAACCAGGTTAAAGAACATCTTGTTTTTTCGTATTCGAAAAATGTCTAATTCCATTTCTTAATAACCGCGAATTCATATAAATAATTAAACATAATAAAATTTCTTATTATTCAGTTATTTATAATGAAGATAGACCAAGTCTCTACACTTGCCACACTAAGAAGTTTTTCTTATGTCATAAAAAATTCTCCTACAATTATGATACTAATTCGTGTAAATTAATTCTTTTGTCTTACATACGGAATGTCCTGAATTTGTGTAAATGTATTGCTTTTCTTGATCTATCTAATATCCTATTGTGTTATAGCAATAGTAACAATAGTTCTCCGTAGAGCCTAATGTGTGAAAGTGTACAATATTATTGTTCCTTCTGCAGAACATCAAATATTATGTAAAAGGATGTATGTTACAGTTTTAAAGTTTTCCTGCAGACTGGAATTGTCCTTGTTGACTTATACTTTGCTGTTTTGTTCTAACTCTCTTGACTTGACGGAAAAAGTTTGTTGACGGATAATAAGTCTGTTGGCGGTGTGGAGTGGAAAATATCGTAAGTGGCAGATCTGAGATGTCAGGCAGGTATTGCAATCACTGGCGGGTCGAGAATCTGCGAGCCGAATGTTGCAACGATGACAAGTATTGTGACGACTTATTTCTATGCAATCACGATTGCCTCTATATTTCTAATCGACTAAACTAAATGAAATTTTAGGCACTTCAGGAAAATTGTGATTTTGATTTTATAATTAAAATGACAAACTATTCATTAACAGAAAAAAGTATTGAATATTAAATTCCTATTTTCTATTCTAAACTTGAAACTATTGGCAATGGAAATTTACCGTTACTTTATTCAAACAACAGAAAATAAACAAACATAAATGCGTTAGGCGCCAGGTTCGATACAACGAACCAATTCAAAATCACTAATTGCAACGGCTAAATCAAGACTCTCAATCTTGTTCGTCGTGGTTATAAGGACAATTAAAGACTTTAAATTTCTAGGAAACGGACAACAAATGAAACAAACAATAAATAATTACAAAAGTAGCTTTAGGAGCAAACGATTTATTGAAACTAAACGGGCCAAATTCAAATGAACCAAAGATTTTCTAACAATGCTCTTAAGGAGCCTAAATTCATAATAACTCTGTAAATTTCGTTGTCGAAAACCAAAAATGAATAATCTGACCTTTAGCTGACTTGAACCTAGGCAATCAGAAACCTAACAATTTCACAATCCTCACACGCGACAATTCATAATTGACGACACTTAAACGATCCGGTTAAAGTCTAGAGCAAGAAGAGAGCGATTCCGAATTCGGTCGCCCTTTTTGAACCTTCGCCTTTTCGAACCAAAACGGAAAAGCAGCGCCTCTAGGGGCAAAATCGGGGACCTGCTCCTGGGCGCTCGATTCAAATTGGTAGAATAGATCCTGTTCAAGCGCCTCCCGGGTGAGTCACCGAGAGAACAGTTTCTCGCGAAACCGTCTCCGATGGCTCTCCCGAGGAGAACGCCAGGAACTGTGCGTCATGCAAGCCGGGTCGGCCTCTGCTGACAGTGCCAGAGGGTACCTCCCGGTCTTGCTCGACGCACATGCTGTCAGGGTGGTCTCCTCCGAGGCCCACTGGTCCCCCAGGTGGTTTCAGCGGAAGTAAACAGTGAGCAAGAATCAATTCTGAACTTTCTTAGGACCCTAAAATGTACCAAAAAAAACATTCCCAAAACTTAAAAACGCATTATTCATTCCGATTCTCATCGTTTCTCCTCAAAAATTAACAAAAGTTACTTTACCGTTCTTGCTCCTGTAAGGCCCTCATAAAAAAAAAGAAGAAAAAAAAGCTCTCCTCTCTCGACTTTTCAGCTGGAATTTTCGGTTTCAAAAAAAACTCCGTTATAGTATATTCCCTCTATTTGGGGCTTTTGACGAATAAATGATAGTTTTGCAGGAATAAAAAATTTCGTTGTATGGATATTCGTCAGCAAAACTTTGACAAAGGTGTTTCTTTGTAGAGGGTAATCTATTTATAACCAATCCTTGTTGGATGCATGTATATTCGTCGGAATGTAATAGATATATTAATGCTTGTAGCCAATTTGGATCAACGTCAACTAGGTGACATTCAGTGAATATTGTGTAGTTTCACTGTTAATTTTTAAACTTCCCACGGTAATGTTTCAACAGTATATGTGTGTATGTCATACAACTCACGTTCATAAGTAAATCGTCCTTCTCTTGCCTCTTATGCAGTAACTTCGAGGCAGATATTGCACTGCGTTGCTGATTTTGTAATGAATAGCAACTTATTGCACAAAGCACAAATCGAGGAGATAAAATCTTCTTGATCTGAGGCTGAGACTTGACGTATGCGTATTCCAAAGCAAATGAGTGTACAAAGTTCATTCAGGCAAACATACCCTTCTATGTCTAATCTAAGACAAAGAGTGAGTCAACTCTTAATTTCTTTAGAACTCATAAAATTGGGAACGAGATTACCCAATATTTTATCTATTCGTTGTTAACTTAGTCAGGCATTATTATATATTTTTTTTATAATTGTTTCACTTATGGTTCGTATTTTCCTTGTGATACAAAGATACTGCACTTATGTATGTGGTATAATTCGTATCCATGTTTAAAATATCCTCTATTAATTCCGTTAAATGCAAATTGGAAGCAATCAATGCTTAATATGGCAGGTTTTATTCTAATAAGTTGGATATTGCATTTGGTGCAATAAACAGAATTAATTTTTTGAGATTTCTTCAAAAAGCATGTCAAGTTGATGATTCTCGTAATCTTGATGATTCCCGTTGATGATATCTATTCTAGATGTTTTTCTGAGATGTAAATTTTTCTCAAGAGTTCCTCTCAGGTCCTACTGACTGCGCCAATTTGTGAGGGCACCAGGTTTGGATAATTAAATGTTGGCTATTTAAATTTATTTTATTTAATTTCATTTACCTCGTTAATAATTAATGAATGTTGAATATAATTTCCATTCTTTCTTATTTAGATCAACATTCAGGTTAATTATTAATTGTTTTATAAATTTTAAAGATGTTGGTCGAATTAGTCAAGTCTATCAGTTCTATTCCCAATTGTCAAAATGTAAAACTCAAATTCAATTTTGATTTGTTGAAAATATTTAATTCTGTTTTGACTCTGAGTTTAATTTGCATTTTAATTAATTAAAAAATATACCTGCTAAGATATTTTCTAAGTCCTTTGTTCAATTTGTGAAACAATTTCGAAGTCCTTCTCTGACTTCTGAAATAATTTCTAAATTCTTTTCTCAATCCCCAAAAAAATTCTAAATTCCTGTTTTCATTTCACGGATATTTTCTAAGTTCTTGTTTTTTTTACTTTCGTTGTACTTTTCATATAGACTTGATAGTGTCATTCGACTGACTGACCCGGGGCTCTGAGATGCCTTATTTATACATTTCATGGCCTAAGCCTATTGGTTCAAGAGAGACAGTAGGGGCCAACAATTATTTTCTGTTGCAGGAAGAAAGATAAAAGACTTATAAGTTATGGGTGACTCATAGACACTATATAGATATAATAGTATAATACTCGTTCAACATAAATCTATATCTACACTTTGCGGGCTTAAAAGAAAGAGTAAATTCATAGAAAATCTATTGAATTATTGATCATTGTCGATATTAATTAATTTATAAAAGTTTCAGGCAAACGTATTAAGACGAAAGTAAATCATTTATGATGATACTTTCTGTAAGAATTATTGAGATCGGCTCGAGATTGCGTACATGACTTTTAGTAGCCCCTTCAAGCGACTTCCCGCGCTTCTCCTTTGTTCATGTTTTATCAACAAATTTTATGTGATTGAGATATAGAGTATTTTACCTTGAATATTATAATTATTTGGTAATGAAAATTACGCAGTATGTAACATATCTAACACTTTTTCATGATTTCTATTCGATTTAGAAGCCATAAAAAAACTACAGCTGTTATAATATAAAAGCGTTCTTCATGAATAGCTTCAGACCGAATACTGTCTTCGAAACTGCATATATGACTTTATACTTTTTAAATTTTGTACATTATTAAATTTTCTAATGAACAGTGGAACGGTAAGTGTCAAAATAATTTTGTTTTGCAATTCTTCAAAAAAAAAAAACCATATTCTTTAATGCCATCATAATCTGGGTTTGTAGCTCTTATTTTACCTGTGTAGGCAATTCCGTCAAATTCAGGATGATAAAATTTTCAAATTATAAATCTTGCAACGCGAAAAAATAAGTTTTAATCGCAAAATCTAAAAAATTTAGGCAGTGAATGTCTTTATCGACGTCGCTGATATAAATATTCTGATATAGGAGACTGAAAGCGAACGAAATACTGGATTAAAATATGATTTTAAACGAGATCAAGAAATATTACTACATCAGAAATTTCGAGGTAGATGCTACCTGCATTGAATGAATTTGAATACTATGTTTGAAACCGTTGGCCTTTTACTACTTCATATTAACAAGATTTGAATTTAAATTTGAATCTAAAATTCAATTGTAAAACGGCAATTCAAACAGCTTAGATATTCTGGTCTCGTTACGTGCAACAGAAACAGCGCGTATGCACTGATTGAGGATTTATTACACGAAATTTCATAAATTGTAATGAATACGAAACAAACAAGACACAACTCGGACAATAAGACTTTAAATGTGAGATATAAACATTTCTATTCAACCACCACATAATAGCTAAAGATGTGCCTCCGTTTTCTGACTAAGAAATTGTTTATCATTTGACCGTCAAATGACGATCAATGACTGTAGAATTTTGTAACTGTGTTGACCGTCACCTGAAAGAAAAAAGATGGTCATGTACACGTTAAAATAAGTGAAGTAAGTGATCGACTGTCAGTGACGGTCGTATGACTGGTCAATTGATTATGACTTGATCAAACATAAAATGACCGGTCGTTATGCTTCAGGCATAAATAACTTCACAATAATAAATGTGAAAGTTTCAATTTTGCAATACAGCCAGATGCGCTCGCGCTGAGTTTCGATTTTGCTATTTTGCTGATTGAAAACTCGTGAATTTCTCCAGTTTGATCCCTGAATATTGATGATTCTGCAACACGCGTAACTTCTTAAGAGTATTGCATACGTTACTTTTCACGCTAATTAGGAGGGGCAATCACAGGTGACGATTGTCCTGCAATCCTGAACAGAGATTAGTGTCTACTAGCCAGACAAAATCGATGGGCAAGTCCTCTTATGAATTTCTTAAATCAAACCAAAAACATATTAGCAACTTGAAATATTTTATTTTTTAATTATTTATTTTATTTATTTTAACATAAATTATTTATTAACAAATAAATTTGTTTTTTATAACGAACCGACAACAGTGAGTTAAATAATTGGTTACGAAAATTGCGTTTCCACATCAAGTATCCCCGAACAACACGATAGATCAGCTAGAAGATCAATTAGACCTGGTAGTTCAAATGATAAATGCGTGCTCAGGAAACGATGATAAACCACCTATATACAACAGTTTAAATTACAATAGGAAACAGAACCAAAACGCTTACATGAACGGACGACACGAACATAATCCGCAAAACTGAAGAAGACGTTTTCGTTTTAAGACTGGAATATAATGTACATATAAACATACGTGAAATTAAAAACGAGCTCGCTACGTAACAAGTTTGGCACATGTCAAACACGATACCATAAGGCGGAAGATTGACTGGAGTTGCGCTAGATCACTATTACAGAAATTTACCCGAATATCGAAATATCTTTGATTTAATCGACGAATTTAGATTTAGATTTGGCGACAATATTATTATCACAACCTTTATCAAAAATATCAAAAAAGAAACCATGATACACGGAATTTTAGTCTCATATTTAGCCGATAGAACTTAATTGGTTCTAAACAAATTAAAATGTGTCATAGATAATATGACAAGTCTTGAACCTAAAGAGATAAATACGTTGAATGACGTAGTTGACTACACTGCATTAGAACATTTTCTTAATTAGCTATTGCCTGAGTTAGAAATACAAACAAAGGTTGAACAGTCTGACACTTTAGCCTGTGTTATTACAATTGAAGTTGAGTCAAAACTCCGAAGAATCAGAAACTCAGTTGTCACAAAACAAATGACAATGGGCACCTTTCATCGAACAGCCCGCTACTGCACTTTGCATGGCAATAGTGGGCACACCACTAAGCAGTGGCATGAGTTATTGAACATGATATCTCAACAAAACGGTTTAAGGCGCAAGAATTAAAACTCAAATTTCGAGTCGAACCGAAATTTTAGAGAAAAAAAAATTTTGAAAACTACCAGAACCGAAATAATAACCGAGTCGAACAGTTTTAGACCAAAAAGCAATTATACAAATAATTATTGTCACAATAATTTTTACCAGCGAAACCGTTTTTCAAACAGAAATTTATGCCCAAACAACGGCTATGAGGAGCAAAACAATTCTTCGTGAAATTAACAAAATTTTAGACCCTAAACCCGTAACAATTAACATCCAAATTTGAATAACTGTAACCGAAATTACAATCAAAATCTGATCAATTATTATCGAAATGAAAACAATTATAACTCGTATCAAGACCAGTATAGCTCTAACACAAACGACTCACTACATTTTCAATCAAATCAAAATGCTTACCACCAAACTAACTGTAGACAATAAAATTTAACAAGCATGCTTAATCGTCCCTATATGCAACAAAATCGCGCCTAATATAGTCAAGAACAAATATATTCAACTGTCGTGGAGGACATACATCAGATCGTTGTTCAACACAAAAATAACACTCCAAGAAACGTGATTGTGGCCCGGATGGCCAAACCGAGTTAACCTATGGGTTAAATGAAACAGCCAAAATTATGTTGGGCCATGCTGGCATCGCGAAAGCAACAACCGTCAACATTGAATGTCCCTAACTTATCAAAGGAAACGCTACATTTTTAGTCGATACAGGCGCCGAATTAAATATTGTCAAAAGAAGCCGCCTCAAATAAACTCTTTTTGGTGAGGCAAACATAAAATACGACCGTTTGAAATACGACGGAATTACACCGATTCCAGTGTCCACGCGCGGACAAATAATTTTAATAATTGCGAATAAATTAGTGCCATTTCGAGTTGTACGCTACGAAGAATTTTCTATCAAGGAAGATGCAATTTTAGGTTCGAAATTTTTTCTTGACAATGGAGTAGACAATTCTTATAAGAATAAAGCTTTAAAAATAGACAGTTGCGACATTCCGTTTAGTTATAGTGAATACACTAACATCCCTGCGAATTGTAGAAAGTTAATTTACGTTCGAGTTGCGAATTTTTAATCGGTTCCTGTGGGTTTATTGGAGCGCGTCAAAACTGCTAACAAGGTTTACATCAGAGAATGTCTTATCTCAGCAAAAATGGGACTGGGATACATGCGCCAAATTAAATATCTTTAAAAGAAGTCATCTTATGCAATCACTTTTAAGTTACGTAACCTTAAAATATGACTTTATCGGAATTACACTGATTCCAGTGCCCATGCGCGGACAAATAATTTCAACGACCAAGAATTTTCTATTAAAGAAGATGCAATTTCGGGTTCAGGAAATTCCTTTTTCCACAAAGGAGTAGACAATTCTTGAAAGAATAAAGCTCTAAAAATAGACAGCTGCGACATTCCGTTTAGTTATAGTGAATACACTAACATCCCTGCAAATTGTGAAAAATTAATTTACGTTTGAGTTGCGAATTTTTAATTAGTTTCTATGGGTTTCTTGAAACGCATCAAATCTGCTGACATATTGTAGAATATCTTATCACAGCAAAAAACGGACTAGAGTTTAGTTTTGGACGCCGTTCAAGTCAGTCGTATTTTTATACGCTCTGATGAACTGACCGAATAGTGAAAGTTAATCTTCTCGTGTGGAAACATAAACGAGCTAATCCAAAATCAACCTGTTTAAGATGATATGGACCATTCTCCTATCGATCGTGGCTTAGTAAAGATTTATACAAAGCTGGAGAACATCTTAGCAGGCGTGGTAGAAGACATAAAGCTTTTCGACACCTTATAGCCGCTAATGTTACTGTGGTAGATGACAACAATGCATGCAAAAAATAGCACCAGGACACTACCTCGGAGATGTCGTCATTGACAGATAAAATCGCATGGCTCAGAAAAATCGTTGGTAAAAAAAAGTTTGTAAACACCTTTCCGCTATCGTCTCAAATTTTGAATGTCCCTGCTTGTGTAGGATACATAAAATTGGGAAACCAAATGAAAGCCAACCCATCCTATTGAAATTTGTTGACGCAGAATGGAAGTTTGCGATCTTCTCAAATAAGCAGAAATGGTTTTGTAGAATAAATTTTGCTTTCGATCTCTCGAGAGAGGATTGTTGTCATGCTATTGTTTACTTAAGTCAACTTTCAGTAAAAGTTTCTCAATGTCATTGTGAATTTTGGAGTTACATTTTCCATTTTCGTATTTAATAATTATCAATATTTACGCTCAAAACGGAATTTACATGCACAAAAAGAAAATTTTGTGTATCAATTCTCATATGTTATTGTTCGTCTGTTATTGTTTATTTAATCTGAAGTTATTATTCATTCGTAACTGTTTATATAATTGTGGTTGCACACAATTGTGGTAGCACACAATTGTATTCTGAGTTAATTTTTGAATAATGATATCTTAAACTTAAAATAAATTCCACGGTAAATATACTGTTTTTTGAAGCACTATTAAAGTTGATATTTCACCTTTCATACCTTTTAATATTACAACCTTTTTGATTATGTCGATTGGAACTATCTTCTGTATCGAGATCTTGTTGTTATTCGATTGTTACTGTTCATTCATAGATATATATTGTAACGTGGAGCTTGCTGCCAAGGCGGTATCTGGCCAGCGGCAGCCACGTCACGCGCGCGTTTTCTTTAACCGGGATTGGGATCTGGGCACCAGGTCACTTCACCGCCGGTTACCAAGGATTTGATGATCGGGATCTGGGACGGAAACAGCTCAGGATCGGATCGGGTCGGCTAGCTAGCCAGGGAAAGGAGCGCGTAGTCGTCCGGTTGGCAAGGTTCTAAACCTAAGAAATAACGAGAACACAGAAATACAATGTAAAGAATCGCGTTTGTTGCTCGCTCACAGACCTGAAAATACAAAGAAAGAAACGTTGCTCGGCATCGTTGTCCTGGCGCAGCTCGGTTCCTGGAAACAAACCAGAGATTAATGCCTGGCCTATTGTCCCTGTCATGAAAAGGATGAAAGTTGGGCTCGAACCAACTAGGCACACAGGGCAACTAGGCACAGGCAAGCAAAAGTGAGGCGAAGTTGGTGCGGAAAGACATGCCAGCAACCAAAGAGAGCAACTCAAAAGCGAAGGAGCAATGAATAAACAGGCCAGGAAAAATGAATGAAAATAACGTGCGTGCGAGAGAGAGAGAGAGAAAGAGAGAGAGTGTGTGAGTTATGACATCTTACGTCCCTTTAGGGGTGCCACCGGATGTCGTAGTGGGCTGAGTTAGCGCGGTAAGGAACGGACTCACCGGTACGTTGAGCTCCGCCAGCACCCAGCTGGCGGACTCCAGGGCCTGCTGGTCGGCCGCTGCCAGCCGCCTGGTGGTCAGGTGCAGTGTTGCGGTTAGCCACCCATTGCTCGGCTAACCCGTCTCAGGCACCCAGTTACTGGGGCAGTTGGTTACGCCGTCGTGACCAATCTGGGCCAGTCTCAAACCAGAAAATCGCGTACTTACTTGATTCAGCACGAAAAACGACAACGACACGTAGTCGGCTCGAAATCAAACAAACAGTGGTGACGCACGGTTGCAACAATGGTGGCAACAGTGGTTGCGCGCGCAGCCTTGCATCGCCGGGCAAACGCGAGGCTCGACTCGCGTTGTACCGAACGCGGACGAATTAACGTGCCTCGGCAACGAGCACACGTTACAATATATGTAATGATACACTATATCTCTCTATACTCAAATAAATATATATATAATTCAGCGCCCAGAAGCAGGTTTCTGATTTCGCCATTAGAGGTGCTGATAAGGAGCGACCGAATTTGGAATCGCTCTCTTCTTCTCTGAACTTTAAAAAAATCGTTAAGTGTTGTTAAAAGTAATTGTTACGTGTGACAATTTTGATTGTCGGGATCCTGGTTCCAAAATTTTTTAAGTTCAACTAAAACGTCAGATCATTTCTTTTGGAACTTTGGTTTTTGTCATCGAATTATGTAGAATTTTTTTCGAGTTGGTAAGGCACCTAATGAGTCATTCGCATGATCAGTTTTACTATTTTGAATTTTGCTGTAATAGATAAAATAAATAATCTGCTCCTGGAGCTATTCTTTTATCGATAGCATTTATCGGTAGCATCTCTTCGCCAAGTTGATGCTACATCACTCTTTATCCTGAGGTATCATAAGAGGGAGGAGTGGAGGTAAGATTTGAAAACGATAAACTTTAATTTTTTTATTCTGGAGAGTTTTTAGAAAATAGAACTCTACAGATTGAAGGAAGTCGGCAATATACATTAATTCATGGAAAAAAAACCAGACAAAAATTACTAGTTTTTGAAAAATTCGCATTTTTATGTTCAAATTTTTGCAAAAACAAGTGTCCTCATAGAATTGAAGTTTCCGATTTCTGCCGCTAGGTGGCGCTAGTGCCGCAAAATTAGAAATTTGAATTTTCTCTCGTTTTATTCGTGTTTTGCCTACAGTTTCGGCCAGATTTTGTCAGTAACTGATTTATATTTATTTATTAAATTTTTTATTTAATTTTTGTCGAAGTTTTTTTATTTTTTTTTTTCAAATTTCAATTAGCTGAAAATTTTTTGATTGTCTTTTTCGAAGTCATTATTTTTTATTTTCTTTTATGTTAACAAACATTTTTGTTATTTAAATATCTTTGTTTAAACAGATATTAACATTGTTTCGGGTAAATTTTTAATTTCTTGTCGTGCCTAAAACAATTTTAGCATAACTAAGAGAATTTTACTATAACTAAGAAATTTTTAGCATACATAAGAACTTTTTTTTCTCATAAATACGATTTCTTCAAAATTTTTCGATAATTATATAACATAATATAATCTTATAATTATCATTTTTCAAAAATTAAAATTTTTTTGTAAATTTCTCCCAACTCAAAATTTTTCCAACAATTTTTAATCTGAAATAAATACTTGTTATTTATACCATTTCCAAAGAGTATTTTATGAAACGGTCCACGTACTGTAACGTCAGGACAATGTGAAAAATCGATTATTTGTATTTTTTTTTTTTCGTGACGATTTTGAACGGAATTGAACGAATATAGATGCAACATCTGACAAAAATGGAAACAAAATTCATACCTTAATAAGTAAGACTGTTTTTCATATAGCTTGTAACGTGGTACGGAACGGACTCGCCATGTACGTTGAGCTCCGCCAGCGCCGAGCTGGCCGACTCCAGGGCCTGCTTGTTGGCCGCAGCCATCCGCCGGGTGGTCAGGAACACCGGAGAGGATAGCCGCCCATTGCTCGGCTAACCGGCCCCAAGCACTCACGAACACTTGCTGGGTCAGTCGGTCACGCCGTCGTGACCAATCTGGGCAGGTCTCAAATCGCAAAACGCGTACTTACTCTTTCGGCACACAAAAAACTGGGGTGACACTTTTCACGTCCAACAATCAAAACAGTACTGAGTGCGCACGGTTGCGCCATCCAGTCGCATGGATGCAAGATTGCGCGCTCAGCCTTGCATCGCCATGCAAACGCGAGGCTCGGCTCGCGTAATACCGAACGCGACGAAGTAACGTGCCTCGGCAACGAGCACACGTTACAAACTATAGCTAAGAAATTTTTAACATAACTATTAACATTGTTTAGAATGAATTTTCAATTACTTGTCGTGACTAAGACAATTTTAGCATGACTAAAAAAATTATACTATAACTAAGAAATTTTTAACATAACTAAGAAACTGTTTTTTTTTTTTTCAAAAATTAAATTTTTTTGAAATTTTTTCCAAATTTATAATTTTTTACAATTTTGCCACAAGTACAATTTATTCCTAATTTTTTGAAATTCTCCCACATTTTTAGACTAAAAATTTATTAAATTTTCGATTTTTATGTTGAAATATTAGATTATTTCTTGGATTAAACAGATATTAACATTGTTCCGATAAATTTTTTATTTCTTGTCGTGACTAAGCAAATTTTACTATAACTATGAAATTTTGAACATAACTATTAACATTATTTTAGGTAAAATTTCAATTATTGACTGAATGATTAAATAGTATAAATACAAAATGAAACAATATTAATTATGCTATCAACATTATGAACTGCCTTTAGATTGCAATTTGGAAAACATTCAATCTCCAGGGAAAACTTCGAATAAAAGAAGAAAAATAAAGAAAGTGTATATGTATAGATGTATTAATGGCGATTCATGATTTCATATCCCATGTATCACATACCCAAAATATTATTATAAATTATAAAATAAAATTGACGTTCATACCTGACCTTGTCGTGCGCTCACTTTTTAGTGAAACCAAAAGAATATGTTATGTATATAATATGTAGGTGTAACACTCATCAACATGTCGATATATATTTTACATTCCATGTATATATCTAGTAATTTCATATGTTATATACATAATATATACTTTATTTATTCTTGTATCATTTGTTGACTGTGTCCAGAATTTGAATAATAAATTGTCTTTCATAACCACGACTATGCGAGTACGAGCCTCAGGATAGTTTTTTTTTTTATTTTGTTTGTTTATTAACGTTTTGAATTGAGCAACCAGATTTGAATAGTTCAATTTTAATAAAATTATTTACTTGAAATTATAAATTTATTCATTGAATATTTTTGTTATAGGGACCTAGTTACTATTTGATTTTGGTTGAGAAAATAATAAGGTGAAAATGAATTCCAGGAAATTAAGCGTCACTATATATTCTGTACGTAATTAAATTTGATGTGTATTGGTCACTTCTTCAGTCGATAGATTGCAGTTAAGTCTATTCCAACTCGAGATTCATTTTCCCAAATATATGAGTTCTTAAGCATATTTCCTTATTTAAAATACATGGTGAGTTTAATGTCCCGAAACAGTCAAATATCTTGTAAAATTTATGTAAGATCCAGAAAACTAAAAAACACGTGTCTAATATTTTTTAAAAATCTATTCAACGATATAAAACTGGATCACCTACTCCCGAGCCCTGGGAGTGTGGCGGGTGCAACGTTAAAAAGTTGAGTAGAGACCTCTTTTTTATTGCAGATTTAGATTTCTTGAATCAAAACAAGTAATTTTACTTGAGGCATTTTTTTAAAATCATTAAAAATGTCGCTCTAATAGATCAATTTGTTATTTTGTTATTTTGAAATTGACCGATTAGATAGGGTGCAGTATCTTATGAAACGTTCATCAAATTTAAAAAAACAGAAGAACACGTAATTAATATTTTTTGAAGAGTTAACCAATGACGCGGTATGTTAAAGTCATTCCTGCAAGCGCAGGATGCTTTTTTTAAGTGAGTCCCCTTGCCTCTCACTATTGGGGTGCTTGGTTTTCATTTTGTTTGACTTGATGTTCATATTAAGCACCTTCTTGTTAATGACAAATTGCCACTCAATGGTAAATAGTATTCATGACATTGTCTAATATTTCCGGTGTTATGCTATCTGATACATTATGTATCCGTTTATTCAGATCTTTAGGTTACGTCTCGTGAACTTTGCTTTTCAGATAACCCCAATAAAACAAATCAATAGGTGTGAGGTCTGGTGAGCGTGGAGGACATTCTATTGCGCCCTGTCGACCTATCCACCTTTCCGGTGTTATGACCTCAAATAAATATTCAGCTTAATTTTACTTTTGTTAAAGTGTTCATTGGACGGCAAGGTCCGTTTACAATTGTTGAATTAAGAGAAAAACTTGATAAAACTTGAGAAAACTTGGCAAAATCAAGACTCAGCGCGAGCACATCTAGCCGCATCGTGAAGTTGAAATTGGATCATTCGTGAAAAAAATGTGAAATTCGATATTAATTAATTAAACAAATTATGAATGTTTATAAAAATTATTAGTCATGCCTGGGGCATAACAATCGTCCCCCCTTATTGTAGTCGCGAGTTCCTTCGCGACGTGAAGTTGATGGATTTATCCATCTTGGTTTACATCGACGAATTTTGTTATGAAGGTAATTTTCGTTATTTTGGTATGTGATTTTTCGTGTTCCTAATAAAATTACGTTGCTTGCCGTCCCTTCGAAATCATTCTTAAAGTTAGTACATAGTTAACCGTTGGAGACATTAGCCCACAGATTGGGTGTCTTGTAAGTTCCCTCGAAGATTCCCTCGATATTTGTATTGGCATTTGGTATATTGCCTTGGAGGTTTCAGTAGCGTATCGCTCGTGCATCAGTCGGCTTGAGCTTTGGGGCCGTGGTGAAATGTGGTTGCTTTGGTGGGGCCCCAAGCTGTTCACCACTTGGAAACATTTGACAGCAGCAGAAAAGTCTCCAAAACTTAAATTAACTTAATAACTATCGCAAATTAAGAATATTTCATAAGCGTTGGTTATTCTAATTGGCACAACATGACAATGTATAATCGTTTGAAATATTTGGCGTAGTTTAACACTGGCATGCGTAGCCTAAAGTTTTTACTTAGGGGTTCTGTTCAGGTTTTCCTGAGACGAGCAGTATTGTAAGGGTAATGGTTATGTCTTCTGAAGTTATTGCAATGACTGTTTCTACGCCGTTTCGCGTTTCAGTAATCATTTTGTCTCCGGGTCCTTCATATAGGACTATGTATCTGTCAAATTCGCACGGGTTAGGTGGGTAAAGGTCCCAGTACAGGCTTCCACCGTTATGATCATAGCATTTGATCATAACGGAAATAAGTCTCTGCAGGTTGTTGGCGGAATGATATGCGTGGGAGGGAGTGTAGACTCGTCCTATGACTGCACAATCTGGCCAACAACAATAGAATGTAAAGTCTCCGTCTCCAAGAATTGGAAGTTGTGCCCGCAATTTCATACAGAAGAGTTGGTTCTCCAAAACCTGTGACATAATGCCCTATTTTTTTATTATAGTATATGAGATTATTTGTGTGTATCACACACTCTTCCCTCTTTAGAGGGAGGTCTATTTCTTTAAACATTAACTCATAATTTATGAGTGCGATATTGTTTATTATTCGTATAAGAATTAATGGTAAGAGTGTTCTGGTTTTTATTTGTGGGTTAAAAATCCTTTTGGTTTGTTCATTTATTATTATTATTAACTCCATTATTTATCGTTTTTCAGTTTCCACCTTTTGCGATACCTAAAATTAGCTTTTATTAATTTATTTTGCATGAATGGTGTTTTACCGTTGAATTTGGTGATAACGGAGAGCGCGCCGTTATTATGTCGGTCACTTGGTCAGTAGGTCACTAATTAATGCGTTATTCAGGCGAGGGCGTTAGCGGTTGGCCTTTTAATTGCTCGCGATCGGTATCGCAGGATGATGCTTGATCTGCGTGATTTGAAATATGTATTTGCATTACTTTTGTTTCCAGGTTCATTATAATGGTTTTGTAAGGTGCAAAAAAGGTTTTGTTTTACCTAAAATAATGTAGGGTGACTAAAATATATATTTTCTTAAGGTTTCTCGATACATTAGAGAATTGTTTTATGACATGTGTGGCGTTTCCGTAAAGATCGTGTTTTTTGCTGATTCTTGCGGAATTTTGAGTTTTGTTTTACTTCGTTCGGGATATCAGGGAGTGCACGTGTGGTGTAAGTTATATAAAGTTGAGAAATGTCCGACGGTAAGTACCGTTTGTATTTTGTGATTTTAAAGTGGTGGTGGTGAAAAAAGGAAGGGTGCGTGTTAAATTGTGTGTTCATTTAGAGGAACCATCACCGAAAAGGGCGAAGCTGGCTGAGCCCGAAGAAGAGAGAGATTATTCGGCGGTGGAGGTCGTCGCCGAAGGGGATGATAAGGTCGCCGATGAGCAGGCTGCTGGGTCCCCTGAACCCGAGGGGTTATATGAGTTCGGTGAGGACCTCAGAGGAGGAACTCATCAACCTTGGGGATTTGCTTGAGGGGGTGGATACCGTGAGTCTCCCTAAGGGTGCAGCGGCGGAGTTGTTTGATCAACTCCTTCGGTGGATTTTGTACGGATAAGTTTATTTGTTTGTTTTATTTTATAAAAATTAATGTTTGTATTAATACAAAATTTTGTTTTCAGGGAGGATGAAGAATGATGAAATAAATTTTTTCATGTTATTTGTGTGTCTTGTTATTTGATTTTCCCTTACGTTGCAGTTTTTAATCTCAGGTGTTTCTCAGACGCGATATCGGTATAGGGTTCCGCTGATAGTCGTGGAGGATGCGACAATTGCTCAGAATGTATTTAGTTCATCTTGAGTCATTAGTGCGGCATCATGGAGGCCCTCGGTGAGTTTTTCCCTTTTTTCAATTTTTGGCTTCTTCTTTTTCCTTTTTCCTTCTTCTTCTTTTGTCTTTAGTACCCTTTTTTATAAATATTTTTTCTTTTCTAGAGTCGATCATCTCGACTTTGCGAGAGCGGCTAGTGGAGGTGGTGCGCCGGGTGGCCGTCATTTGGGGCCACCGCAAGGCGGCCTTTTCGGCGGCGCGGGCAATGTGGCGCGCCCTCTCAGCAATAGTCTCCAGGATGGAGGTCGAATTGACGGGGCTCATCCACCGTCTGGCCCTAGAGGGGGCCGACGCTAATGCCCTCTCGGCGGCGGCGGAGGCGCTGATTAGCAATATTCCCGACATCGTCGGGGAAGTTTTGCGGCGGTAGCTGCCGCAGTGGCTCGCTGGGTTAACCCAGCGAGCATGCCGATGCAAGCTCCGGCTTTTCTCCAAGAGAGTATTTTTGCCTCATTTCCAGGCCCGGGTCCGGGCTGCGAGGGACCCGGAGGTTCTAGAGTTCTATGTCCCTCTGGAGGACGTAGCGGAGCTCGAGGCAATGGTGAGTTGGTTAATTTTGTTCTTGTTTATTTTTCTTTTTTAATTTGTCTCCGTTTGTTTGTTACAGATCTGATTTCTTATTGCTAATTTGGTTTGTTTTTGTTAAATTTTAAGATTTGTTACGTTAGATTTACTGTATGTTTTAGATTTATTAGGCTACGAAAAAAAAATACAGAGCACCCTTTTTCTTAATTGTTGTTCCTTTTGTTTTTTGTTTTCCTTTCCTTGATTTTTTTCCTGTTAATTAATTTTATTTATTCGTTTGTTTGTTCATATTGTTTTTATTTATTTATTCGTTTATTTCTGTTTTTATTCATTTGTTTATTTGTTTTAACTATTTATCCGTTTATTTTTGTTTTTATTATTTATTTATTTATTTTGGTTTTTATTCATTTGTTTACTTCATTCCTTTCTTGTTGTTTGTTTGTTGTTTGCGTTTGTTATTTATGTTATCAATTTTTTTGTCTATTTATTTATTTATTTGTTTATTCCTTTTGTTTCTCTAACGCGGGTTGATGACGCTTCGGTGACCGGTTTACGGCGATGTCGCGTGCCGATAAAAAGGTCATGGTATAGTTTTTGACGCATGGGTGGCGTTAATTTGTACGCTCTTTATGTACCGATTTCCGCGATATGTATGTGAGAGCGCTAATAAAAAACTCTGTATATATGCTCTGTTATACTCTGCTGTCAACTATATTAAGTCATATGGTGCAGAGATAAGGGAAGAATTCGCAAACGCGTTCGAGCGTTGCTGAAGGGATTTTCCCTCGGCTTATTAAGTTTCGTGTCTTTAATTCTTTTGAAGGGGATATACTATGCACTCTTGTCGTTAATTCATTCGTTTTTTTTTGTTAATGCTGAAATTAATGCGACAGAAATTATAATATAAATTATCAATATAAATAAATATAATATAAATTATAATAACGCGTTGCAATTCCTCTTCCCCTACGTGAGCTAGTTTTGCGCGGTTTCTATGTAGGTTTCGCTCTTTTTCATCGACATCTAGTATGAGGTTTCCGCGAGAAGTGATGTCGATTATACAAAATGGGCCGCTGTAATTCTCTTTGAATTTCGTTTTCCTACCGCCTCTTAACTCAAACACATAATCTCCGACTCGAAAATCTTCGTTCCTCATTTTGCGATCGTAATAAAATTTTGATTTTTGATTTGCGTCGTGCAGGTTTGTGCTCGCCAGTAACCGATACTCTTCGAGTTTATTTCTTAGTTCTAGCATAATTCGTTGTATATTTTTCCTTCGGAATCTACTTCCGGGAAAGCGCTAGGATCCTTTCCGTATATTAATTCAAAAGGGCTAAATTTTGTGCTCGTTGAAGGGGTTGAATTGTACGCCATCATTGATAAAGGTATCAATTCTGGCCAATTTGGTTCGATCGCAATGTAGCATTTTAGGTACTGAGTCAGTTCGAAGTGCGATCTTTCGAGCGATCCGTTTGATTCGGGCCTGTATGGACTGCAGAGGAAATGTGTTATGTCCATTATAGTAATTATATAGTAATTTCCATTAATTGTTGATTAAAATCGCTTATAAAACATTTCCCATTCACGTGCAACTTCACGCCGTGTTGCTTCTATGAAAGGAACCGCAACTGAAAATTTGCTTAGCGCGTCTTGAATTATTAGTAGATATTTATAATCTGTTTCACTTTCGGGCACTCTTATAGAGTCAAAAATATCTGGGGAAACCTTTTCGAGGGTATCTGAGCAAGTGTCTGTAATTATCATATATGCATGTGTTTTTATTTTAGACGTATTGAATTTTTGACATGTGTAACAGCGTTTGATGAAGTCAGTTACATCATTTCGCATGTTATTCTAATACAATTTCCACAAAATTTCGTGACATGTGGCTTTGACTCATCGATGGCCATTTAGCCTACTCGCGTGATATTCTTCTATTATCTCAGAACGCATTTCTGGGGGTAGTACAATCAGGGGTTTCTTGCAAAGGATGAATAACCTGTGTGTTTCACAGAACGTTATGCTTATCGTGCGTTTCACTATTTGCCATACTTTTTTTGTCAAAAAATAAAAGTCTATTGGCACAAATACATCCTGAATTTTATTTCTTTTGAGTAAAGATTTTAAAGTTATTAGTGAGTCAAATAGATCGTTTTGAGGGGCATGACGCGACTCAGAATTCGGCGGCGATTCGCGGCCTAGCGAAGGTCGCGCGCTATTGCTGCTATCCGATTTCACATCTGAATGTTTATTGCGTTGTTCTTTTTCGCATTCGTCATGCAAATAAAATAAAATCTTGCTTCCAAAGAAAAGAAAACGAATAGATCTTATTATTTCACTCCACGTTTCTTTAGGTATTATTTTCCGATCAATTCCGATGCGAATGTATGGGACATTTTCATATTTAATTTTTTCTTTAAGATTTCTTGGAATTTTGCCCTTTAATAAATTTGTCAGTGGTATTGCATGTTTGGCAAAGTTCTGTATAAATTTTCTTTAATAGCCTATCAATTCGAGAAATAATTTTATCTTCTTAGGTGATATCGGGGCTTAGTAATTTTTCACAGCTTTAATTTTCTTGGCATCAGGAGAAACGCCTTCGTTCGATATGATATGGCCTAGATAATTCACCGATCTCTTCAGAACGGAACATTTTTCGGCCTTGAGTTTGAGGTTGACGCTTCACATTCTAGTATTCTTAAAAATAAAACCACGTCGTCGACGTATACACTCAACTCGGGGCCGATCATACTGGAAAGTATGGTATCAATAATGTATTGAAAAGTTGCTGGAGCGTTTTTCAATCCAAAAGGAAGTCGGTTCAATCATCAATCAAGTTCAAATCACACTGTCTCTTTCATAATCATCTAGATGTCCCAAGTCGATATCTTTAAGTATTTTTTCGGCCCTCTCGTTCCAGGGTTGTGCAATCCGACTGTGCATAACTTTGGATTTTTGGTTTTCTTCGTCACGGTCGAAAAGGTCGACTGGTTCTAATTCTACGACACGTCGAAATTGAAACAGGCTTGGATGAAGTGCTGAACGCGTACGTATATTCTAGTCCGATTTTTGCTGAGATAAGACATTCTCTGATGTAAACCTTGTCAGCAGTTTTGTCGCCACAGGAACCGATTGAAAATTCGCAACTCGAACGTAAATTAATTTTCTACAATTCGTAGAAATGTTGGTGTATTCCCCTTGACTAAACGGGATGTCGCAGCCGTCTATTTTCAGAGCTTTATCCTTATGGGAAATGTCTACTCCTTTGTCAAGAAAAAATTTCGAACCTAAAATTGCATCTTCCTTGATAGAAAATTCTTCGTAGCATACAACTTGAAATGGCACTGATTCATTCGCAATTGTTAAAATTATTTGTCGGCGCGTGGACACTGGAATCGGTGTAATTCCGTCGTATTTTACACGGTCGTATTTCATGTTTGCGTCACCAAAAAGAGTTTGTTTGAGGCGGCTTCTTTTGACAATATTCAATTCAACCACAACCACGTTTTTTGGAGTGTTATCTTCTTGTTGGACGTTGATCTGAGGCACGTTCTCCACGCTGGTCAAATATACTTGTCCTTCACTATTTTGGGCGCAGTTTTGTTGCATGTAGGGACGATTGAGCATGCTTGCTGAGTTTTGTTGCCTACTGTCGGTTGGTTGGTAAGCATTTTGATTGGATCGAGAGAAATTTTGCTGGTTTCGTGAGTCGTTTGTATTTGAGTTATATCGGCCTTGATGTGAGTTATAATTATTTCCATCTCGGTTATAACTGATCGCGTTTGGGTTATAATTTCGGTTACGGTTATCAGATCTGAAATTCTGTTGGTTTTGCGGATAATTGTTTCGCGATGCATAGTCGTTGTTGTACGAATTATTGCAACGATAATTATTTGTATAGTCGTTTTATTTTCTAAAACCATTGTTGGGTCTTCGGTTATTATTTCGATTTTGGTTGTCCTCAAAATTTCGATTTCCTCCAAAATTCCAGTTTGGCTTGAAATTTGAATTTTGATTTCCACGTCTTGATATCATATATGATAACTCACGGAACTACTCCGAGGTGTGCCCACTGTTGCCATGCAAAATGCAGTGGCGGGCTGTTCGAATTGAGGTGCCTGTTATCGTTTGTTTTATGACGTTTGGGGTTCTGGTTTTTCGGAGTTCGATGGCAACTTCGATGGATGAACTCAACTTCGATGGCGATTGTGATGGCCGAAACTAAAGTGTCAAGTTCTTTGACTTTTCTTCTTATTCCGAGCTCGGGAAGAGAGAATCTAGGAAATGTTCTAGATCAGTCGAGTCAACTAAATCATTTAGTCTATTTATTCCTTCGGGTCTAAGACGTGTGATATTATCTATGTGACATTTTGCTCTGTTTACGGCCGATTCAATTCTGTCGGTAAAATATGAGACTGAATCTCCTTCTATCATAGTTTTATTTTCGATATTTCCAAGTAAACTGGTAATATTAATATTGTCCCCAAATCTGAATTTAAAATCGTCGATCAGATCACCGATATTTCGATATTCGGATAAATTTCTATAATAGTGATCTAGCGCTACTCCGGTTAATCGTCCGCCTAATAAAATAAGTTAAGTTTTCTTTTTCGCTTGGGTTCAAATTTCACGCGGTATGTTGCAAGGAACGTGTACACTTACTAATGTAGATTGGTGATCCGTCAAAAATGGGCATCGCGTTCGACGCGTGCCGAGCTTGTAAGCTAGCGCGCTCTTTTATAATTTCATATACGTTTACATGTTCGTTATCTTCTAGTCCTAACACGGGAACGTATCTTCTTCCGTTTTGCGGATTTTGTTCATGTCGTCTGTTCATGTTTGCGTTTTCTTCTCTAACATGATTGAAATTTTCGTACAGAGGCGGGTTTTTACTGTTTCCTAAGCATTCGTTCATCATTTGAACTACTAGGTCTAATTGGTCTTCTAGCTGATCTATCGCGTTGTTTGCAGATATGTAAAGTGGGGACGCAATTTTTGTAATAAATTGATTAACTCACCGTTGTCGGCTTATTCAGATGATTTGTCGAGGAGCTGTTTAAGGCGCTCTTCCTTCGTTGACCTTGGTGGCCGCTACGCCGTTCGGTCTGGACTCTGGGTATCGTGGTTGCCTCGTTTGGACCCATTTTCCGTCTGGTTGACCCTTTGTTCAGTTGGGGCGTTGGTTCCTTGGCTCCTTCTGACTCGTCGGCGTTCTGTTTCGAAGCACAATTTTTTGTATAATCATTTATCGGGGATTTCACGTCGTATCTTATCCTCTTCGCCAGAATTTGTGTGCCATACTGTTGTGAACAGCTCCTAGGTAGGCGTTTTATGCACAGTGAAAAACTTGTCAGAAGACTCTAACTTTACAGTGGTACACTTGCATGAACTTTGAATTTGATAATTGTAACAACTAAAGATATACAAATAGACTTTGACTGTCTCTTTCTGATATATCACACTGGCCAATATCGTTTAATGAAATTGTTGCAAACTAAGTTTCACCACTGGAACAATCATATTCGTTGAGACTCACTGCCTCGTGTGAAATATAACTTCCCCGAAGGAGGACAGCAGCTATCATTTCAAAGTTCACTAGGACATAAATCTTATTTTTGAATCAATTACCGATTGTTAAAGAATGAAAGAGTAGGTAGATTGAGAAAGAAATTTACTGCAGAATACAGATTTAGGTTGAGATTCATTCGTCAGAAAAAACATAGTGGACTACTTATAATCGTCAGAGTATTGTCGTTCATAAAGTTAAAGTCGTCAGTTCCAAACGTAGAAAGGCATAAAGATTCTGGTAATTAGTTGTTGTTTATATGTTTGTAAGATTTATTAGTTGGTTGTTCTGTTTCAACCTTAGGCAGAAGGTTCATCTTCAAAAGGGATAAAAATATAATGTTGAGAGAAGCAACCAGAACAAAATAAAGGAAAAATAGGATATTCGGAAAATATTCTATATAATGTGTATTGTGAATATGTTTGTTGTCCCGAGAGACAACGACACTGTGTGCATTACGAATTTAATCCGACCGCTGGTCTCTAAACTAGATACGGTCCTTTGAAGATACAGCAGTTAGTGATTTCTTTCGAAGTTCTGTCAGTCTGTTTATGAGACATCTACAATACAAGAATTTTATTCATTTATTTTTTTATTTTAAACAACGCGAAACAACTGCATATTTTCTAATATCTAGCATGTCTGATTTATTAATGATCCATTCTTTCCTGCACTTTCTATAACAGAGCACTTTGCTTCAACAACAATTCGTTCTCTCACACATAGCATTCCGTATTTCATCCGGATCTGTGAATTATGGTATACCAACCGGTTTCTCTAAAAAGACCTAGTTTAGTACAACTTGATAATTGATTATAACAATTTCGACCAATTAATGATCCTGTCGCATGAATAAAAAATATCGGTCCAGTATTTCTTATTTCTACGTAGCTGTTACTGTTTGATAGGAAATATTATAATCTCATGCTTTTCCTTATTATTGTCTCATGACAAGCTTCCTTTCGTGAAAGCATAATTGGTCATTTCCAAATCATTTCTTCAATTTAAATTTTTAGTTCTTCAGATTAGGTGATTAAAGAGCCAAAATCTGCTTGTCAATTACGGCGATAATAAAAGTTCGGTCGGACAAGATGTATGAGTTCCAGCAGATTTGACGAAAAACGAGACATTTTAATTCGGGAAGGAAAAAATAAAAACTTGTTAAAAAATTCTTCTTCTTCTTCTGCTTCTATGTGAAAATGTTTCCACCATTCGCCGACACTTTTTCATTCTTATTTGTTACTAGACTTTCTAGAATTGTAATTAAATTAATTGAAATAATTGATTTTACTATTAATCATCAATTAACGATTAACTGAATTAATTAGTTGATTAAAATCAAATTATCAATTAATTAATTAATACACGGAAAAAAAATTGGGACTACAGACGAGCAGCTCGCGTGCATCTGACGTTCATAACATTTGGGTTATTGGGCGACCAATGACAGTTGGTCTGTAGCACTGGCCGAAGACGCCAGCGTTCCTGCCAAAAATTTGATTGTACATCATAAGGACGTGTAAATTTTATCATAATATTAAAACCTGCATATATGTTATATATATTCTCTTTCAGAATTAGATTCAATGGAATAATAAATTAATAAATTAATGAAAAAATATAAGTAGATAATTAACAATGAACACCAATAAATTATCAACAAATCAAATAACATAAAAATAAATAAATTTTTTAATCTGAAAAAAAGAAAAATTATCAAAGTAAAAAGGGATTATCGAATCGAAAATTTGTTTATTTATAAAATTATGAAAATAATATTATTCGTTTATAAACAGTATCTACTTGCTAGATAATGTGTGTCATTCCGTACAACAGACAAAAGTGGGAATATATTAGGTAATGATTTTGTTTTTAACATTTTTTTTTTTTTCGCTGGCATGAACAATGTATGCGTGATAATGTTCGACGAAAGTAAATTGATTTCTTCATTGATATAGTAAATTTTTTCTATTTTTCCAAACTCTTTTTCACTTTTTTTCATGTTGATTATGAAATAAGAACCTATTTGGTACAAAATATCATCTATTTCAACAAAAAAATAGTACTTATCATATTTTTTTCCGTTTTGGACATTTTCATGTTGTATTTTACTCAAGTGAATTCTTTGTTGAACTGAGAGTATTGTACAATTTTACATAAACGATAGGCTTGTTTCTCAGCGACGGTTTTAAGAAGATTTTTGGGCAATTTGTGGATTGACGAATTCCTTTAACGATCCGATGACTTGACTCATACTTCATTGCCCAAAAATTCACTAGTGGTCCAAATTCCAGAAGGAGTCTAGAATAATGGAGCAAAAAGTGAAATTTCGGTTTTTTTAATTTACCAGACAGTTGCTAATAAAGGTCGTTCAATTTATCTAGTTTTTCTTTCAATAACTTAGCATCAGAAGGAACAATTCAATATTTTTGCAGAGAAAACACAATATCATTCACTTCACGCAGCCTTTTATAAAGTTTCCATTCTACATTTTTCCGTGAAAGAGTGTCACCTATCATTAGCACGAAAAAACGAACAAAACACATCATCTGTGCGACCGACGTTTTAATATCGAACTTATTAACCAGGCGATTATACTTAATGCGAGGCGGTTTGTTCGATCTTTCGTAGGTGTTGTATTCGAAATTGTTGACTCTGACCTTCAAAATGTGTAATGTGGAAAACTCATTGAAAAAATAAAATTAAAAATAATAAGTTGCATTACGCTCTTCGCCACTCCTTTTAAGATATTATGCATAATTTCTACAGTAACATCGTCCAAAACGTGAAAATTAGACTAACTTTATTGAACACGCATTCTTCTTCTACGCCGGTCTCGCTACTATCTTTTCGTTTAACGTCGCTTTCGTAGTCAGTTTTAGTTCTAAGTAATGATTCATTTTCTCGTATGAAACCAGTATCATTATTCAACGACACTTTACATATCCGGCAAATATATGTTGCATTAAAACCCTTGATGAAACCAAGGATCTTATTTAGACCGAGATTATCACCTAACACCAATATGAGTTCAAATTTTATACGTTTTTTGCCTGTTTTTGTGTTAATTGTTACTCCTTCGTCTCTGAGAAAATTGAGTTCGTCAACCAATTTTGAAAAGATTTTTTCATTACTATGTTTATCTTTGCAAGAATTATGAAAAAAAGTAGAAAAAAGAATACTATCAAGTAGAGAAGATATGGATGGTGTTTACCATGCTATTGATACATAAACTGCGCCAAACTTGTTTACACCAGCGCGACTACCAAGTACATTATCCGTTTCTAAATCATCAAAAAATACATACAGCAGTAACAATATTATATCACCTGACACTTTACTTGCATATTTCCTAATCCACGAACCAGCTTGAATTATGTTCGTGATAATTCCAGAATTCTGCTTTGAACTAGACACATATTGGATAATTCCACCAAATAAACCCGGAATTTCTAAAAAAAACTTTCAAGGACTCTTTCCACGAAATCTACACGCCATAAATATTTTTTGATACTACATACTCTTCCTCATCTACAATATTTTCTTCAAATTCAGTTCTAATGATATATTCTTTATAAACGAGTAAACTTTTTCTCTTTGATAACTTTTTTCGTTTAGATTCAGTTGATACATTATCAAATATTGTACTGTAATTTTGAAAACAATTGTTGATTTCTCTACGTGAAGTTTCGCTAATAGTTTCTCTTGATAAAATTGTATTAATATCGCTTTGAAGTGACGGTAAAAAATTGTGTCTGATAAAGTCTGTTGCGAAGTTTACAATGGCATCAACAATGCTTCTTGGAACAGTAGGTTCAGCGTATAAACTCAAAATGAAAATTATTACATATTCTAATAATAACAATGACTCCATCTCGCTTTTTATTAAACTGAGCTGACTTTAACTTTTGAATCGTTTGAATGGGATTGACTCCAAAGCATTTAGGCACTTATAGCAACACTCGACTTCCAATGTTGCATTCATAAACAAATGGTTGGTTCCGTTGATGCAAACGAGGAATTGCACATTTGGTAATTTTCCACAGAAAATTACATATGGAAGAACTTCCTGACTTAAGTTCTTAAGCCAATCTTCTAATTCTTTTTGAGCAGTAACAAGATTCTCTGCATCCTTAAATATCATTGATGATTTAATAATTTGTAAAGTTTAATGAGATCAATGATTTTTATACAAACAATAATAAATTCATACCTCTACTTGCAAGATGAATGTTTTTAATACATCGTCTTTTGTTAATAACAATGATGAATCATCATCCAATTTGATGGTCTTTGTCACTCGAATGCACACAGTTTTAATTTATTTCGTTTTTTAATATTTTTTTACCAACTTTTATTAATTCTCGATAAGGATTCAAAAAATCTTTCACATCTGAACTTTTCAATTTGGATGCCCGCTCTGAAATTTGTTTCGCTAGATTAGGCCACAATACACTCAGAAGCGACGGGTAGTCTGGCAACTTATGTTTATCGATTTTGCCTGTTTCAGAAAGATTAACAACGGCTCTATGGAAATCCTGTTCGAACTACAAAATAAACTTTAGAAAAATATTTGTTCAATTGTTTGAAATATTTCAAATGCAATTTGCAAAATGCAATTGAATTTACCAAAGCAATTGGATATAAAGCCAAGCATCAAAAGCTGCGAAAATACTTGGATGTTAATTTTGTTTTCTTTGCCTTTTGCTGAAGAATCTCTTTACGTTTCATATACGTATCGTCTCACTGTTCAGCGATTTGTGCCAATGAATACTTGCTGGGGTCTGGATCTGTCAAACATGTAGCATCAAGCACTTGCACTAAAATTATATATAATTAATTTTATATGAGTTTTAATACACAGATTCAGAAAAAAAATGATAGTTTTTGATAAAAGAAACCTGGTTCAACTGTTCCCTTTCTTGGGCGCACAGCATCTGCTGGACAAGTTTTTTATAATGCCTATACAGACAACCACTAGCACCAATTTCATCACCGTTGATGTAAACTCGTGATACGTACAAAAGATCAGGGTCCAAATGGAACAATTTAACGCATTGATCTCGATAGACTACGGAAACGTTGTCTGGAACACTAAAAAAAATATATAACATCAAAAAAAAGAATAAAAATCAGTGTAACAAAATTCAAATGTGAAAAATTACGAGTAAAATGGAATCAGTAAATCAGTAAAATTCTATCAGTACATACCAGATAATCGTGTTTTTGAAGAATTTAATACTGATTTCTCCTTCGTTTTTGTAAATATCTTAGTTCGACCTTCATTCGTACTTTTCAAAAGACAATATATGTCATTTTCTAAAAATTCGTTTCCTATGAATTTACACAAGTAGAAATGAATAAAAAATTAAAATAGTCAAAAGGATTAAATATAAGACATATACTTTCTGAAGGTGACTCGCCTGAAGAAACATTCTTTGGATCTCGTGATACATTTTCTGAAGTCTGAGAAGTGTCAATAAATGACATATTCATTGTAGGTTGTGACTCGAGCAAAGATTCATGATTTTCTATTATCTGAGACCTGTCAATTGACATGTTCATTTTAAGACTCGACTCAAGTCCGCAATATTGATCAACAGGAACCGATTAACTATCCATAATTAACGATCCCTTCTTAAAGTTATAATTCGCATGAAATTCAATTAATTCCTTTTCAGTAACACGATTTTTTAATAAGGACCAAATGTCTTTGCTGTTCAGATTGAAAAATTGACTTTTTTGTGAACCTGTTGACAGAAATTAATTATGAATTTACCATTTGTCTTGCCATTTTCGTCTTTAAATTGTGATGTCCCTTCTTTACGATAGTACACCACGCACTGAGGTTGTCGGGTAGAGTCACAATGATTTATTTAGAATTAAAAGATAGGTTTATTTTAGACGTGTCGATCCTATACAGAAATCGCGGTCGCGAGTCGAGAGAGGTCTCGACTGAGTGTGGACTCTACTGAGAATTCGTAATAACAATTAAATATCGAATTACTCTAAGTTCGTTGCGCGAAACAAAGACTAAGTTCGTACGCGTAAGAGGCGTATAAATGAAGATGAGACTAAGTTCGAACGCGAGTTGTCTTGTGCACAACAGCTCGTAAAACAATTTGGGGATGATCTAGTCTGTTGTTCGGACACGTAGCTCCGCTGAACAATTTGAGGACAGTCAGATGCTACTCCAAGACTGAGCGATATTTATGGTTAACATAGGTGTTTATATATTAATTGGTTGCTACGTGGTGTCGGCTAATTCGTGGTGGTGGCACGGTTCATGGAACCCAAAAATGCATAGTTGCACTTTTTCGTTAATTGCTCCTCGCGAGTCGCGGCTGACTCCGCGAGCGATTGCGAAATAGAGCGATGAACGCGGATTAATTAAAGTTAATGACCGGGCCAATCGGCGGGCCGGTGATTTCTTCGGTATTTAGGAAATTGCACAATGTAAGGACGTTTACACGGACACATGCCAGGTTTGCGCGGGCAACGCCTTAAATTGATAAAATTAATTAATTATTATTTAATAAATGAAACTATAAGTTGTGGACATGACAGCACGCCCCCCCTCAAAGAGGTGCTAAGCTCCTGCGAGCATGTTAGAGTTCCATTGCCCCTTTAATTTAAATGTGTGTGTGTATATCGGTTTCGAGGGAATTGAGCACATCTTTGAAAATATATATCTTAATGCTAAGTATACAATATCTTCCGGGTGCCTTTTTACGCTACACAATTGCGCGGCTAACCCCTTTGGTCCCTCGCTAGTTGATCCGTAGTAGTGATTTCGATTCCGTATTTAATTGGTTGTCCTCGGTTGTTTTCGTTAAATGTTGCGTTTGGCAGATTCCAAGTACGTCATCGGGAGTCGTGTATCTGGCTGACGCTCTCGTGAGTGGAATCTGAAAACATTTCTTGCGCAAATATTTTATTTCTTACATATGTTTTTCTTATCTCTATCTTATGAAATTACAACGTGGTATATCTATGTATGCGTCATCTATAATATGAAATGTATGCGTATGCGTTTATGAGTTTAAGCGTCATGTTTCCCCGGAATATTAACACGGTTTTTGAATATTCCATTTGTTTATTTATTTCGCTAGTTTCGCTGTTTGTGGGAATGTTCTTTCTTTTGGGGACCTTTGGAGGAGGTGGATTCGGAGGGGGAGTTTTTGGGGGATAGTAGTCAAGAGAGATATCTCCTGTTTCGACATCATCTGATTTAGGGGCACTTCGCCCTAAGTGTAAGAGTAGGTGTGTGAAAAAATCCCACAGGCTTGCCATTAATACATAACTCCAACCATATAAAGAGTGTAAGGCAAAGAAGTGTACCGCGGTATCAATCACAATTTTGATAAGTCTTATCGCAAAACCACTGAAACAGTCCCAAATTTTCCTCCATGTATTTGTTGCTAATTTTTCGTACGTTTCTTCGTCAATAATATTTCTTATCGAAATTCCTTGATTTGAGAAGTCGCGACCGGTCGTTGCTCGGCCTAAAATGTTGATCGCAGCAGTTTGTTCGCTCGGTTACATGATAAATTCTTGCAGACGCTGCAAATCTTGTTCAGTATATGCTGGTTTTTGCTAAGTTATTTGGACTAATGTATGTCTAACTAGTCGCAGTGTGAACTGCATCCATCTTCCGTCTATGTTGAAGGTCGGGCCTAGTATTGAATTACATGTGACTTCCGTGCTACGTTATCTCAGAATTTTTTTACGCGGTGATAAGAAATGAGTTTCCTTATCTTTTACTACGGGTATTTATTGGTAACATCGAGTTTCTGATGCTATTTTTGATTTTACTGGGATACATTCAATTAATTTTTGTTTCTTCTGTTAATATAGCGGAATATCATACATCTTTAAGATACCTAAGGGCGAATTCTTCTGGGTCTGGTGTAGCAATTGCAAAATATGATGCTAGGACTTTTCTCTCTAGTTCGCATCTTCTTAAAAGAATGTTTTGATATAAGGTGTGAAATTGCTGTTTTATGTGTTTTTCTACATAAATAAATTTGCTATTAACATAATTGAAAAGGTTTAATTCTTGAGTATCTATGCGACTTGGGTTTTTGAAAAGTGTTTCTTTGGGTCTTTCTGACATGAATACGAGACTATTGTCTTCAGTTTTTTGGATAAAGTATCCGCATAAGTGAAATTTGGAGTATAAATTTAGAGCAAAAGTTATGTCTGCTGAAGTTACTGCTATCATAGTGTTTGATACGGTTTCATTTGTTTCTTGTATCAGTGTTCCAGTACCTTCATACATAACTGTGTATTTGTCAAAATTACAAGATTTGCGAGGGTAGATGTCCCAAAAAATTGATGCGCCAGTAAAGTCTTTGCATTTTTCTTTGCTAAGCGGACATCTAACTCCAGCGGGAGTTGTTAAAATATCGTTGTTTTATAAAACTTGTGCATAATAATTTTGTAAGGTTATTTTTATGCCTGCTTCAACAACTACATTGTCCCATTCCCCGTATGGATCGGCGTAATGTACTGAAACGTTCGTTTTATTTTTTAATTTCTCTAATTTTAATCAACCCAAGACTTGAGGGCGTCAAATCGAACGCCTCTACTGGCGCTTTCGCCACTCGCCAAGTAAGCGTGCTCCGAAATGCTGGAGCAGGCTAAGTCGACCTTGTGTTACGTTATAGTACTCCGTTACATTCACTATTAGAGGATAGGCCTACTGCTAGGGTTATTGTAAAATTTGAAGTGCATTTTTTGGAATATTATCTATTATCGAGCCGCTAATTACTAGTCTTCCTGTGTCGAAAAGTGAAGTACATTCTTCACGCGTTAGTTCTTTTAATTAAGTTCCGAAACCGCCTTTAACATTAGAGTTATAGCTAAATTTTCCGCAATAGAAGATGTCACTTGTTATTTGTACATAACAAGATATTACATTAGTTTTACTGAATTTTGTTATTTGTAAAAGTTGTTTATAGAAAGAGTTTAGAGCTATTTGTCTGGAACTAGGGTGGCCAATCGAACAATCGTAACCGTAAAGTGCATAAGTTATTTTTGGAACAAAGTTATGAATGAAATTAAAATTGTTCATATTGGAATTTGTGTACAATTTTTCGTCTTCGTACAGAGTTTCATTGTGTTGCAAAAATGCAAGGATGCAAGCGAAGCATTTTGCGATCGGTTGAATTTCGTACAACTTCATTTTCCGCAAATGTAACAATGATATTTGTATAGGCTTGCTGGGTGATGAACCGCGTGGTAAATAGTAATAATTTCACCTATGGCTGTTTCGCATCCACAGAAAAATTTGGTGTCGAATTCACTCTTGATGACGAATTGAGAGTTCAATCGAACGCAGTATGGTTGGAAAGAATAGTCCCTTGGCATTGGTTTACCTAAAATTTGTTGACTGTTATAATATGATCCCTGGAAACCAAAAAAAAATGAGAGAATTAAGAAAAGGGGTTCATTCGGTATTTCTGAGTTGCGATTTGCAAGGATCGAATTTGACGCGTATCTGGTCGGGATTTTTGCTGATTTCGAGTTGACTTCTGCAAACAAGTGTCTATAAATTCGTATGTGTCCCGTGGTGGATCAGACTTCCAGTTAACGCGATGAGCAAAGTGGTTGTATAAAAAGAAAAAAAAGAACATGCGAGTACGGATCGGTGCTATTCCTGTAAGGCCAGAGGAGAGTCTGGCTCCGGAGTTGGAAGAGGTAAGTGGTTTTCCTTACGTGTTATTATTATTATTATTATTTATTTATGTATATATTTTTTCTTTTTTGTGGTTTTATTTGGTCTGTTGGTTTGATGTTTATTATATATATGTATTTTTGGTTTTAGAATGTGGAACTTTGCCGCATGGCATATGCCATGTGCGGGTTAGTGGCGCGTATGTCGCCGCAAGAGCATAACGCTTTCGAGCGTTGGCTGGCGTGGAGAATTGAAGAGGAGATGCCGGCGACTCCTCCACCGGGGGTTTTTCCCCTTGCTCTTCTAGCGCCACCGAATTCGCCGGAGTCCAAGGGTGGGTCCATGTCCTCCGACCAGACCACACTATGCGAGGCGGAGCCGCCCGATAACGTAGATAGTGCTGGCGAGGTGATTGTGATAAGTGGTAAAGAAGAGAAAATTGATAGAATGTATATGTATATTTATATATATAACCCCTTTTCTTTGTGTGTTTTTATAGAGTTCTGGGGTGGACACTGCTGGCGAGGAAGAAACTGTGCCAGACCCAAGCGGGGTCTTTCTGTTTTGGGCCCGCTTCGAGCGGGTTGTTCAGGAGAAACCCTTGGACTCAACTATGTGACGATAAAAAGACAAAACGTAGAGTGTATGTTGTAAACCACAAAAAGAAGGGGGAGGGTTTTGGAAATAAAAAAAAATATTTTCTCATGGAATAACTTGTTTCTTCTTTTTGACTTCTTCCTTTTCCCTTAATTTAGTTTTACTAAAGTGCTTATTTTTTTTTATTAATGCGTCATGCCATTTTTGGCATTTTATTAATTTAGCAGTTTTTTTTTTTTTTTTTTTTTTTTTTTTTTTTTTTTTTTTTTTTTTTTTTTTTTTTTTTTTTTTTTTTTTTTTTTTTTTTTTTTTTTTTTTTTTTT
>JAQQRF010000461.1:0-47575 GCA_030523145.1 Trissolcus brochymenae
CACGCGTAATGAGTTTATTTTTTGACAGGCCGGTTTGAATACATTCGAAATTCGAAATTCGACGGGTCGCAAAAATTGGACATTTGACATGTAGGATCGCTAGGAAAATCGGGAATCGAAACGAAGGCGCGCGCGCAGCGCGCCCCGAGGTATTTCAATTCATTTTGTAAAATTTCAAAATCTGACGGGGGAGAGCGCGCGAAGCGCGCTCGACATTCTAGTATAAAATAAATAATAAAATGGCAGGATGGATGGATATGGATTGGATGGATGGATGGATGGAAAAATTGGATTGGATATGCACGATCAAAATCTTATTAAACGTCAAAAAAATATAAAAGGTGCGCCGAAATCAAATTCGTTGATAAAAAAACAAACAATATGGAGATAAACGTAATATGAAAAATTATTACAAATTAAGTCCCGCATACAGTACAAAAAAGTTTTTTTTTTTTCAAACGGGTAGCCACGATGGGATTCGAACCACCAATCGTTTAAACTCAAAAGCGAGAAATGTTACCCACTATCTATTCGATTAAATATATTTATATTTGTATGAAAAATATATTATATTTTTTACATTACATTTATATAAATTTTATATAAGATATTGCCGCTTTATATTTGAAATATACATGACATGTACACGAGATATAAAATTTTACATTTCATTCATATATAATATATTTACATCCGTGTGAGGTATTACATTTAGTTATGCCAAATCAATCATCTCGGTACATTTTCTCAATACAAGCATATTGATAACATTATACCACCGGTTGGCATTTCGTTGGCATTCTGAGATCCTTTTTTTGTACGTCCAAGTATTTCCGAACCAGAAATAATCTAGATTAGAAATAATAAATTCAAATTGCATACCACAAAAGCAAACATTTAAAACAATCCCGTCTGTCAAAACGAACCTGCACTAAATAAAAGTTTCATTGAATTCCTTTATTATTCCATACACTTTTTAGATATTTAAAATCTAAAACGTCAAAGGCGCGTAAAATGCAAACAAAACAAACTTGTCAAGAAAATTAAACGATGACGCGAATTGGCCGTGAATTCAACTTCAGGGTCCCATCAACATTTTCACTGTGCACTAGGATAGGGCGCGCGCGCCATAGTTTTATGGCTCATTTTCCTGATTTAAATTTCAATCGGTCTCATCTGACTGATGTCCAGGAACAAAACAAATTTGTTTATCTAAAAATAAAGCTCTGACACATGAACATATTCAAGTGTTACTATCGCAGCCAACTTCCGTTTTTTATCAACTTTTTAAATAGGGGGGGGGGGGGAGGGAGATATAAGAAGGATAGAGAGGGATAGGGAAGGAAATAGGGAGGGAAATAGGGAGGGAATAGGGACAACTGAAACGTACTCACATTCACTTGAATCAAATAGTAACTGCAGCATTTGTGGTTATCATAAAGTTACTATTTGTGTAATTATAGTTATACCAACTAAATCTGAAGTTATAACATTAGTTCCTAGAGTCACAATTATATCACAAACTGAAATAACTCATACTCATGGCTACGATAATTTTTTAATATAACAATGTATATTGTAGTAATAATAATTGAATAGGAACCGTCACAAATTTTGGAGTAACTAAAGATAAGTCGCTGTTCGTTTATTTATGAAATGACCTTTGAGTCAAACTGTCTATAAATACAATCATATTGTAAGATGTCTTTTGTAGCATGGATAGACACTTGTCATGGACAAAACCTCCGGCTGCCTTCGACAGTTAGATGCACGTATCTGGTTCTACTACACCCAGGAGAGTAAACGCTCCTTTTGGTCCCTTATTGCAAAATATATTTTTTTCAGTACGGTTAGCGAACGATGATGATTTCAGTAAAAAAGTCTTAGTAAATTTCAAAACAAAAAAAACTGAAAGTTCTTAAATGATATTTAATTATTTTTTAGTTAATTAATTGTTTATTAATTTTCTAAAATGTAAAAATATATTTGGATTCAAAATATATTTTTTTGTATTGACTTTATACATTATACATAAAATTTTATTTTTTCTGTATTTTTGGTGTGTATTTCCGTCCGTGAGGGATGTTCGTCAATGTTTCGTTTGTGAAATTCAATTCAAGTTTTTTTTTTTTATATTGAAAGTAGGAAATGGGATGATTATAATGGAAAACGAAGTGTTACGATGATTTCATCACAGATTCTCAAGTATCGGTTGTGTAATATCCGATTATTTAGTGCGATTCAAATAACAAGAACTTTGTTGTTGTTTAAATGTTAATTTTCGTATTCCATTGAATTAATTATGAAATTTGTAAATAGACTAAAGTTTATTCGATGCGTGCAATCCAACTAACCATTCGTTGAACCAATCGTTGGTTCAATAATTGTAATGTATATAGATATATTAAGAATATATAGGCTGACATTTCCTTTCGGATAAAATGATAAATATAATGAAATTATTCTGTCGTTCCAGTGTCCACATGCCATGACTTTCTAAAAGCGTAATGAGGCAATTTGTACCTTATCCAAATACGATGTGCTGATTTTTCTAAGCGTGATGTATACGATTTGAATTCAAATTACACTAACGATGACTTATATATTGATCTTTAGTAATAACAAGCCAAATTGAATTTTGCACAATTTTTTAAACGTTTGTCAAATCAATTTATACTCATAAGTATGGAAAATTAGCACGGAAAAAAAACATGGAAAATATAATTTGCAAACAGGCGTACGCAAATGGAAACAAGCTGTGCTGTGAATTCGTTCAACATTTTTCGCGCACTTACAATTGCTTCAACAAATTTCATTTCATTTTCTTTCAAACTTCTTGCGCGGGAGCAAAGCTGACATAAAATACCTTCCTATATATATGTGTGAAATTTTACTTTAACGTGCCACTGTTTGCATCACACCTCAGCGATAATTTTCACCTTGTATGTAGAAGATACAAATACTTATGCAGTTTTTATTTTTTTTTCTCTCAAATAAGTCTCTCGCACATTTGCTTTGCGTGTGCCAATTTTTATTTGTAGCTCTTGACGCAATTTGTTATATTTTTTATTTGTTTTATTTTGCAATTGAATGAGAATCATAACTTCACAACTTCATAGATATATGATTGTTTTACTAAGGAAAAGTCAATATTTTAGGACTACAACATAAAAAATTTATAATATAAAAATACTATTTAATTGATATTAAAAAACTTCCAATTATGAATTTAAATTCAAAAGGAAAATGTTGAATTTCAAAGTACAAAGTATGTACAAAGAAAGTGTACACAACAGAATACGATGTTTTATTCGATACAGGGTACAAATTCTCTTTACGTATCAATTATTTTTGTGGATTCTTCAGGATTTTTCGTACCTTTATAATTACGTATACAGTTTGATTCTTTCATTCAAGGTGAAAGAAAAAGGCATCTGGTGGGTTTAAATCGTAAAATTTTGAAGATGCGAGCAAAAAAATTATGACGTAATAAAAGTTACGCTTTTCGAGCGACTCATTGTTCCACCATTATTCAGTTTCATTGCTGCTGTAAATATAAATCATAACATGACATACTTTTATTGCATGTTTTTTTTATGTGCAATCAGAGAAACCGAATTTTTGATGGTACAAAATATGCTTCCTAGGCTGTTAAAACTGAACAATCAGTATAATTATATTTTTGCTCACATACATTCAAGTTTTAAGTACAACATTCATTGAGAAAGATAACAACAGTTTCTGTAATATCTGTACAACTTTTTTTTTTTTAATAAAAATTACAACCGAAACAAAATTTACATTGATTCAAGTAAAATTATTTCTAAGTTATCTATATACTTAGAATGTTATAACCAAACTTGTTTAAAATAGTATCTTATGGCGTGTAGGGTATATATGTATATATGTCGTACGTGTTATTAGAACTGTCACCGTGATTTCCAAGAACTTAATTGTAAACAAAAGTTTAATTGATAGCGTCAACAGAGTGCAAGAAATTAATTGCACAAGCGATATTGTCGGTGTAGAGTTGCAAATACATATCATTATTTATATTAGAGATAAGAATATCAATCGATACGAGCAAGCAATTAAAACCATTTTTTATATATTCTAAGTGAGCGTAAGTTAAAAAGTTTATTTCTATAATTTACTTGCACGGGCATTTTCATAATTCTTAGACGTTTTGACATAAAAGATGTTGCTGCGTTGAAGAAGCTGCTTTTGCAAGATTGCAATGATTAATAACTGTTCGCGCGTGCTCATTAAGAACATCGTGACCTCGTAAACAGAATTCGAAATCACAGTGATGAATATCTAAGAGTTACGAATAAAATGCCAATTTTGTTGGTTTAAGAGAGCAATTCTGCTAATTCTATAATCAAGCTTTCATTGTGAAATAATGTCTTGCAGTTTTTATTAATGACCCATACTCATAGATTTTCATTGAAATTATGAACGAAGACTCATTTTTCTAATCTGCTTTGGATATCAAATTTAAGTAATGACTTGTAATAGAATTTAAGTTTTATGGGTTGTAAAAATGAAGACAATGAATCATTTATGACCAATTAGAGCACAAATTGCGATCATGAAAGTTGATCAAAATCAAAGGATTTACGAAGAAATGATTGCAGATTGTCGATCATTAATTTGTTGATGCCGAATTAACAGCTGCCAATTATGAATGATCATTTCTTGCGGAACCATGAATCATAATCTCCATGAGCACATTGATAGCGTTGAAGGATTGCCAGTCATTGACTAAATATCAAAACACATATTCAAGATAAATGACTGTTTGTTATACAATCAATGCAATTTTGTTGGTGTGCCGGCTAGTTGAAATAAAACTGAGTTAACTCATCCGTAAACATATAATTAAAATTTTAACATGTATATATTAAAAGTAACATAAAATACATATTTGTCTCTAAAGATACTCATGAAGATTCGCTTTGAATGAAGAGGATTTTCAATATTGAGTTTCATACCACATTTGACAGAAAAATGCTTTAGTATCCTGTAAAAACATTATTTATAAATTGACAATGATGCATGGAAAAAAATTTGTTGATGATAAACTAAAATTATATCATTGAAAAAATAGTTATTAAAATTTAAAATAATAAAAAGTAGAATTATTATAATAGTCAGATATCTATTGGAGATATCCATAGGAGTTTTAACCGCTCAAATAATGCATCTTATTTGTCAAAGTATAGTTAAATATAACATAACCTAAAAAATTTTTCTATAAGAGTAATTTTCTAGAAAATAATGTGATACAAAAATACTTAATATTTTTCTAACACATTGATTTGGATTCTGAAAAGTTGTAATTATGTGACTACTGTATTTTAAATTGTATGAGTTATAACTTATTAAAAATTGTATTTAGATAAAAATGTTTCAATGTCAATATGAAACTTTTTGTATACGCACACAGAACAAATACGTTTGTCAAAGCGAATGTCAGTCTACAAATTATACATTTTTTCTGCCTGCAGCATTTTTTTTCTATATAATTGCCATAAAATCGCTGGAGTCACCTGCAAAGTGCAGGCAGTTTCATTAAACGGCGTTCGTCGACGGTATAAAACTAGTTCTGCAGTTGGAAAAAGCGAAAAAATATCACGTACATGGAAGCAGTAAAGCTGACGTAGAAATCGAAATGGATACAGAGCGCAACTTTTTCGCGGCATTCCGTGGCGCGCATCCTCGCGAGTTATATGTTAGCGAAGCAGAAATTCCGAGGTCAGAAATCTTTTAGAGAGGAAAAAAGTCGTCTAGGACTCAACATCCATCAAGCCGTCCCAGTCGGACGCGCGAAAAAAGCCGTCCTTAAATTAAAGAAGCCTTTAACAAGCTGAACTGAAAAATCTTTATGTACGAACCAAGAATTTTGCTATCCAACGAGTTCATAATATATTACGACCATTCTTACGCGATATTTTCAATTGCGAAGTCGCGCGCGACTATTGTGCGCGAGTGGAATTTCTTCCTTTTCCTTTTCTTTCCATTGTATTGTATGGAAATCATCGATAGAATGGGGGTTCGTTTTATTAAGCACGATTTGTATATTTGCGTGGTATAATTGCGAGTGGGTTCACGAGAAAGAACATCCTAATAGCTCGACTTCTTCCACAGTGCGGCTTAGGAATGTCGATTTTTTTTTCATCTGCTCTTTGGGTAATAAACAATTAATTCTTTTCCATTTAAAAACGTGACGAAGGAAAAGAGGGGGTGCAATATATTTCCATCCTCTGGATAGAGCCATTTCAATTTATTTTTAATGATAATGTCACACATTTATGGTAGTGTATTATTTTTATCAACGATTGTTTTTATATCATACTGGGATTATTGAAAGTGAAAAAAAAAATTCATTTTCAACCATAAAGTACATGGATAGATTCATTCCGTTATTTAAGAATTAATTTGATGCTTCATTATCAGTTATTGCAATTAAAATGAATCATATTTCTATTAGAGAATTAGATCAACTGGGTATTTCTACTTTTGATTATTTCGCATTTTACAATAGAAATGTCAGCAAACGACGCATGCTTTCCTTCACCACTTCAAATTAGAAAGTCGATCTGCTGCCCCATCACAACAATGTTCTAATTCACTTGAATCTAGCACAGGCTGAGTTGCCTTTCGTTTTTACCTTCAACGATCAAGATCGCGATAAGTGCTTCATTAAAACACTCATCTTCATTAGCTTAACTGAAAATGTTTTCAAATAGAAATGTGCATGTACCCTGTCTTGTATGCACATTTTGACTAAGAATGTGTTCCTCAAATCTATTTGCCTATACGAACAGCGTCATACGATGTCCATTGTGTTTTTATCTTTTCGGTAATAATCATTCGGAAAAAATGTGTGACAATGCCGCTAAAGATTTTCACACTCAATCTAAGTAGAACAATGCTGCGAAAATAAGGAAAATATGTCTGAGTTATTTGTACGTGACAATCGTGAATTCCTATCATTGTCCTATTTTCTTATTGACATTTTCTCTTGCCGTGAACAATTATGAAAAAAGAGAAAAATTCGATTTGATCGTTCGTACAGACATAAGAAGTTTTTCTATCAATTACAAAATCAACATCAATAACATCGTAAACAATTCGAGCAACAGATTTTCTTCTTTCTATCATTGGGACTGTTTATTTTACAATCGATTTGAAGACACAATGAAAAGGTGAATGTAAGAGATTTGTTCGATGCAGATTTATTTGTTTACAATATTGCAATTTCACAAGACCAGTCAGTTTATGAGAATTATTTAATGCTTAGAAATAAAGACGAGAGTTTTATGATTGTCGTGTAAAACACAAACAGCAGTTGTGATGTTCATTTCATTTGTTTGGATTTAAATGTCTTTTTTTTGTAGCAAATTGGATTTGCAAAAACAAAAGAACAATTTTCAATGATACTTTGTTATCTGTAAAAAAATGAGGGATCATCAAAACTTGGGCGAAGAAGTGTATAAGACGAACAATAGTAATTCTTTGCACAGTATGTTTTCGCTTGGTTCGCTAGCAATATAAAACTGAGTGCAACATCGGAGTGAGTCCATGGCTCGTTGGAAATTGTAAGCGTTTGAGAATTAAAAAAAACGGTGAAGAGATCGGGTGTTGTTTGGTATTCGACCGAAGGCAGAAAGGCAACTAGCTCTCATAGCTATCGGAGTCGGAGCATCGTGTTGTCAAGTTTTCATCTTGTTACACGATCCTGACTCAAACTGTTAGGTTGTTCGCGACGCGTGGGTGATGCGCAATTATGTAAGATTTCATTAACGGAATCGGTAATGGAAATCATGACGGTGGCCTGGTCGCGTGGGCTTACTAATGCTCGTCTCCATGCGACACTCTTTTTCCACAACATGAATCCGAATCAGCATGTAGACCGGTTCGTTTCAGATGTCCGCCAGATACACATGCACATTGTGCATCCGGCCCCACCAAGCTCGCGCGCGCATCATTTGCGTTTCTTTATCTGCTCCTGCGAGAGCACTCGTTTGCGATGCAAAAGTTGCCTGTGGGCGGACGAATCACACTCGTTATTGTGTGCTTCTTCCACAGGTTCATTTTTACTTGTTTTGCTACGAATTATAGGTGCACTTTACTTCGAAAAGGTGTGCCTTGTGCGCTCATTCAATTCTCCAGATATGAATCATGTATGCATTTTTGATCTGCAAATCCTTTAATTTTCCGAAGATTTATATAAATCTAATATTTGTGCGCATGACGCTCGCTTTTCTGAGTTTTCAGTAAAACTAGTAGTTAGGACTATTTTTTTTTTTTTTCATCAGTTCGGTTTTTAATAAGCGAGACAAATATTTTGCATTTATGGTATGCATGAACCGATCTGCGTCTTTAAATTAATTGGAAATTTAATCCTATGAATTTTAATCAAAATATATATTCTTTTGAATGATTCTGTTATGATATATAAGTTGATGTTCATAACTAACTTCGTCAGTTCATTTAACTTTGTTTATCTTTTTTAGTAAAAAGTAAGCAAAAATGAATTTGATTGCATTCTTGTTGCAAATGTCAAATGACAACATAACTAACGACACTGATAAGACCAAGAAAATGACAGAAAAACGAGGAAGAGATGTGCCGAGACGGGAATAAAAAAACTACTATACCGGGTGTGGTGCGGCTGTGACGTTCATTGCCAGTTAAAAATGTGCACGGGATCTCGTTCAACTAGTCTAACGAGCTTATATTGACTCGACCTCTCGTTTGTGATTAATCTTCCTTTTAAGATGCATCTATAATGTAATGCCTTTAAGTGTTTCAAATTAAACAACCCCGCTTTGTACTGATATCACTAGATGGATAATTTTTACTTGGTTTTAATTTTCGTACGACTTTATCTTATGTATGAAGTGCTTTCATTTTGTGTTGTCAGTTTTCACATTTTGTTTTTTTTTTTTAACAGGAACATTATTTCAAACACTTAAACCTTTTTTTCATTGATAAACATACACATTTAGTGAACTGTCTACTATAAACAGCATTCGATGTCATTTCAACGACAATGGGTTAATTCAATTCGTTTCATGAATTTGAAAATCAGTTTGAGTTAAGAAAATTATTTTCTATAAAATTATTCAATTTTGAATAATTTTTTAGAATTTCGTTTAAGCATGGACAACGATCATGCTTATCGCAGCGATTTAATCATATACGAGCCTACAGACCAAACGCAATTTTGTCTGTCTATGCGAAGTCAAGATGGGCTCATAAACTAACGCCACTTGCTCGTAAATCAAAAACGCACTTCTAATAAATTCCATACTGCTTGGGTAATTATATTTCTATCCGTAATCACTCCCACGGAGAATAATAATCAAGAAATTGCAAACCGGTGTTCATAAAACGGCTTATTCTGAAATGTCCATCAGTGTTAGGTTGTTAATTTTTTTATTCTATGACCAGAGTACAAATTAATATTTTGCTGTCAAATTAAATTAATAATTTAATTCATTCTTCTCGTTAAAATATTTCAAAATTAAAGAAGTTTCGTATCCAGAAACAAATGGGAGAAAGAAGCATATTTATCATAGAAAATACGTTCGAGGCTATTTTAATTAGCGTCATATCGTACGTAGACAATTTCAAAGTAGGCGTTACAACAGAGACACCTATTGCATCACTTTAACCTGTTGATTTCGTGTTGTGCCACGTCTTTGTATTATTTTATAATTTGGATTATTTCATTTTATTAATTTTTTTCAAAACCCAAATATAGTTGAATATTAAGGTAGCGTGTACATAATAACGTAACGTTGGATTTAATATAACTGATTGAAAATAAAATTTTGATATAGATTTAATTCGAATTTTACACTATTGAACAACTTATGAATCTTGTTCCTTAAAATCGCATGATAATAACTATAGTTGAAAGATAATAAATAGATTCCATTCATAGAAGAAGATTGACTGAATATTGACACGTGAATCGTCGAGTACTAGAAAAAATTACTCGAAAAAATTATAGTTAAAGGTCAACTGTATGAGAAAACGAAACGAATCATTTATCATGGAATAATAAAAACCCATCATTTAGAAACTTTTATTAATACTGCAATGTCCTAGATTTTTCATTGTATATTCATAAAAAATACTAGCAAATTATTATAAGTAAAAATATTGTATTAAAACTAAATATTTAAGCATTCGTTATTCTTTCTTTGAAAAATAGTTAAATGAATCCTGCAAATATATAGTTTCTTGTCCTGTTCGCGGTGAAGAAATGTAAAGAAGCAAAGCTATCCTGCCTCGAAATCTAGTCTCTTAAGCACACTGGGTTTCCGTGCAAGAATCTATCCTTAATGAGTAAAATTGACTCTGTATATATCTGAGCAAAGTTACACCTTTCCTGGCTAAGAGAAGATTTCGCACACGCAACCGTGAAAAGATCAACTGGAAAAAAATTGAAAAACCAAACAAAATAGTACATTAAAAGCGTCTTCCATGCTGAGGTAAAAAGTTAATGGCCTGCAGTGGGAAAACTGAAATGCAAAAGTGACAATTTGAATTAAATCGTCAGTAGCAATTATAATCTTTATGATAAAAGTTTCAAATCGTAAAATTAATAAGATTATTATATTAAAAATGACATATAAAAGTACCTTTTAAGTTGAAAAAAATAAAAAATATCACCAAATTTAATTGAAATGAATAGTAGAATTAATTACACAATTCTTTTATTTTCAAGTTTAATTTAATGATTCTAAATGATTATTTTTTAAATTCTAGCGTTTACATTTTTGTTATTTATATAATCTAAACATTTTAATGATGAAATTCCATTTTTAATGTAGTCTTTGTTTAACAGTTTTTACAATTTAAACTATAAGGGCTGAAAAGTATTGATCTAATCAAACTTTATTTTTCAAATTAAGCCAATTTCATCACGCAATATGTTACATGAATCCTTTTTCCATCAAAAACCGAGAAAATCGTTATATCCTAACGATTTTGGCTCGCGTGAATGGCATAAAAAAGTGAAAGCCAAAACAAGAGATTGGCAGTTTTCGCAGGCGCTACGATCACCGAGAAGAGAAAGGGGGTTCCAAATAACAGTAAACCTGAATCCGGTAGACGTTCAATATCATAATCATAATAAATATAAAAATATGACATTCTCGGCCGGCCGGCCGGCCGGTGAAAGTATGGGATGAGCGTGTTGCAGTCCAACGTCAGCGTAATAGCCTCGGTATACTTTCTTTGCGCTTTCATCTTATACATCTGGAATTTAACCAGTGAGCGCATCCACTAAATTGAACGCCTCCATCGTAAAATGCTTTGCAAATCATATATTATTTTTTAAAATCTAATCATTCTGGATTCTTTTTTTTTGTTTGTTAAATAACAATTTGGTTAGTATTAAAAATCATTCAAATTTTGTTTATGTCTGCTACGTTATTTACCGGGGGATGTAGATATAATGATACAACTTGTCTTCTATATACTCATCGGCATAATGGTTCAGTAATAACTCGGAGAAGCTATATGTAACGTTGATGTGACTGTTCAAGGATCAAAAACCACATAACTATATTAAGCGAAATATTAAAGGCTATAGATATCGCAAAAGACCCTGACATTGACTTCTTTGAACTGAAGTCCCATGAAAATATGCCTTCGGTATATTTGCGCTCAAGTTCAGAGATTGTTTGCTCTTAATTTCTCTTCTATGAAATTTATTTTAATTTGATTTTTGCTTCGTAATGATGATAGATGTATAAAAATTACTAATTGTATTTGCCCAGATTGTTTATTTAAAATTTTTTTATTTTAAATTTGACATAAACAAAATGTTTCGTTTCCAATTTTAAGCAAAAACAAAAAAAAACTTGGTGAAAAATAACGGTCAAAATTATAGATTTTACGCATAAATATGAAACTTATATTTACGGAAGTAGGGAATGCGAGCATTAACAAGATGGATTGTAGAGTTACGTGTAACCATCATTCCATTGGTCTATTTCAGTAAACATAAAAATTAAACAACCATAAATTTGATTTATACAAATGATTTTTATCGTACAACTTGAAGAATCACATATCAGTAAGTAATATTAATGTGCAAAACGTTGAATAATTCCACTGACTATAAAAAAATGCAACATATATATGTGCATAGATTTCTCATAGGTTTAATTAAAAATCATAGAAGTTGTTTGATTGTACATTTCCTTGTACAATGATCATTCATTTATGTAACATTTTGAAAATGGAATTGCAATCCGTAAAATTGTAAGTAGAAATGGTAGTGTACAGTAGGCTAATGCTGGCGCTTACAATCAAACATCAATTAGCATATTTAACGGATAGGAAAAATGTCCTATGAACAAAAGACAGTAAAGCATATGATAATGATTTAATAAGCACGCAGAGTTGTGGTAACGGTGGAAAAAGAAAGCCAATTCAGCGGATCATTTTGGTGGGTCATTGTTTGCTGTTAGCAAAGCCATAAGCGGAAGCGCATGCATTCACACGCAAGTACACTTTAGGCATCTGAGCGCTGTTAGAAAATAAGTGACGCAGTACACGGGAGCTCGTTACTGCAGAAAAGTCATATTCTTTCACGCTCTTCTTTTCTTTTCGTCCGCGTTCGTTGCATATATAGGGATAAGGAACTATCGCGTTTTCCTTTATAGTTGATCTTCCACACGCCTGGATTTATTGCCACTGTGCAAAGTAATGGTATAACACTTGAATGATCACACGCCTAGAAAAGCGCCAATGGAAGGTCTTCGTGCTTTTTCAACCGAGCATACTACTTGCCAAGACATTTCACATTGTTATACTTGAGCTGTGTTGACGCCACATTTCGCCAACTGATGTCCTCTAGTTTACCTCATACATATTTATACGAAACAGGAGACACGGTAGTGCCAATTATGAATCAAATTCGCAGAGGAACTGCAGTGTTTACTTGTCAGGTGACAACAAATGGCGTTTTTCAGCCCTCAAAAAAGAGGTTATCAGTTTCTAAACTAGCTTCATTTGCATTAATCGCGATATATGTTTTTCATATTATCAAACATTTTTGAATTTTTTCAATTCTTATAGACAGGAGTCTATGAGAGGCACATCAGACAGGGGCTCATCGAGGACACCTTCGACATTCGCAGAGATTTATAGGAAGCGAAAGACAAAATATTTCGCCCATTCGTGTTCTCTACATTTTAAACGGGGGAGAAATTTTCGGGGGGAGAATTTCGTCTGTAGTAGCCAAGGGATTAAAGCGTGAGATGAGCCTTAATCAAAGATTATGATATCTTAAAAAACAATGAAATCTTATATAAATATGTAAAAAATGAGTTTCTTTTTTCTTAACTATGAGTTCGGGAATTATAAAAAAACTTCAGTAAAATTGAAAAGCGTGCCCAAGTATGAACAAAATATACGTTCACCTTTAGATGTAATATTAAAATTGGTTATGGTGAAATACGGTTTCTGTCATACAGACCGAATTCATTGTACTAATCGTGACAGTCAATAATAATAGTGCATCATTTTTTAGTTTCATGCTTGTGAAGACGTGATAATAAATGATTTTTTGATTCAAGAAGCTAATTTCAGGTACTTCGCAACCTGATGCTGAAGAAATAACAAAGACAAAATTTTCCATATAATTGATTTTTTTAGATTCATTAAATATGTATATTGATATTGCATATCACTTTGCAAAACTCATTTGTTTTTTCTGTTCCTTTTATATCTTACTTTCTGTAATTATAGAAACAAGTATATTCAAAATTAAGTTTCATTTATATATCGGGGCATAAATGTTACTTATAATGGAAAATTTTGAATCTCTTAATCCCAAATTTAATTACTGACAAAGAACCTTTTTCAAATTCAAAACGATTCGTTTATGACCTCATAAAATTGAGCATCAAGTTTTTTTATCACGTATCCTCGGATGATTAATGCTTTTTTCAGAATCTTCATTTTCATAGTTAATTTTATGTTTTTAATCGACGTTCAGTTTTTAAATCCTGCAACATGAAGCATTTTATTATGTTCATGTCTGTACATGCAACTTTAGCAATTTAAATCACAACGAGGCCGTAATTATTTGTGTTTTGGTGATGCGTGCTTGGCGTAGATCGTTTGAGATCAATTAAATTTGCGTCATACATAGTTAGGTGGCGCTTAAACCATTACAAATTTCAAATGTCACAAAAACTCGTCTGACTTGCAACAACGACTTCATAATTGGTGCTTGTATAAATTCCAAATTTAAGCCGCGTTAAGTTAAAAACTGCTTGATAATGTTTTCGCCTCATCTCGGGTCGTAAAACGTGTGTTACGATGTCTGCGTCCAAAGTATCTATTTGTTTCATTAGCGGAAAGGTTTTTTCATCTTTTTCAGGATCTCTTTGTGTTTGAAATTATTTCTGAAATAACTTTGCTCAGAAGATACATGGATATAACTTGAAATATATCTTGCAAATCGAATAAAAGTACGAACAAAAAATATCGAACAAAAGTATGTCGGTAAGATGATTTTGATATCATTTTGATTCATGTGTATAAAATTACAGTATACACGATAGTAACAAAGTGTACAATTTAGCAACAAGCGGCAATCGCCCGAGTTTCAGTCGAAGCCTATAATACAATGCGTTGTTTGATTTACTGTTGGTTTAGTTGCGTAAATCTTTCAGCGCCGTCACACTATATCTACGTGTTTGAGGGTGTGTACGTGATAATGCGTGTTTATTGACGTTATTTATTGATCGCTAAGGCTGCACAATAAAGCTTTTTGATGTTCCAAGATAATATAGAAGATCAACATCTTCAAAAAGGTAAACTTTTTTTTGGTAATTATAACTGTAATTCTCAGTTTTGTTTCATGTTATATATACAATTAACTCGTCATAAATTGAGTTCAATTCCGAAATGTTGGAATAAATGCACCAATTTTTTTCACCTTTGGGTAAGATTTTTAAGTAAAGTCAGAAGAAACGTATATGGTTGTTTATTTAAACGTATTTATATTTATACATATTTAAATTTAAATGCTCTGAAATATATGCCCATATTGAAGTATGCTTATATAGAAATAATTCGATTGCCAACATATAGTTTTATGCAGTTGACCTGGCATTCTTCGAAATACGGTTTCGGAGTATCATATGTAATTTAAGATGTTCCTATGGGTGGAGATTGCAGTCTAACGGTTTGATACAAATATAAAAATAATGAAGAATGATTTCGGGAACTGAAAGAAATCGATTCCAGGGTTTCAGAGCAAATTATACATTTTTTTAAAATTGCCAAAATCATTTTTTTTTATTTGTGCATCATTAATATATTATATATAATATAAATTCAAATTGGTACAACTGAGAGAATGGTTTCCATTGTGAAAAATCTTATTTTTGTGAAACAATTTTGAGATCAAGATCTATTTTAAAAATTATCTTTGAAATTCTAACTAAAGACTTTGTTTATTTCTTGTACTTTCATGTAGAAAAAATTACTTCAAAAGTGAAATGTACGTAAATGGTGCGCAAATCGCATAATTAATTTTCTTATGTTGGGTTTGTTAACGCATTCTAACAATTCTTTAAAGTTTCACTCAAAACCTATCTGAAAATTTTTTAGAGAAAAATTTCAATTGGTCATTAAGATTTTTCATATTTCCTAGTGAGCTAATCACTATCGAAAACATGCAATTATATAGTGATGTATGATATTTCTATTATGGTATAATAAACGAAAAATCACAGTTATTGTATTCTGAGCGTAATTGTGGCTTGTGTATTCAGAGTCAAGGCAAAAAATACAATTCGAATGTAATTTATTGAATCAATGATAAGTTTTATAGAAAAAAAGGAATCATAATCATTTCAAGCAGCTTTAATATTAGAGTTTCGTTTACTTGCGAAATTTGAATCCGCATGAAATTTATTTTAGAAATATATACACTCTCAAAAATGTTTGATTGTAGAATGTATGTTGTTATATTTTATTCAATAATATTAGAATTAAAACATGCAATTGCATTTCTCGAACGCAAATTCTGTAGTTACCAGCTTTAACGGGTTAAGTGGCATAGGATTTACGAATAAACTTATCTGGTTATGGCTCGTAGCCACAGAATTGTATTTGCATTTGCAAAATTAACAAACAAAGAACGTTATGTTTAGAGAGAATTTGACAGTCAGTTCGTTCAGAATTATTACCTATTTTTGATGTTCGTTGCAACATTGGTATAGTAGAACATGGATAAATCTGCAATACAAATTTTATCTGTCTTTTAAGGACGGAAAATTGTATCAGTGGTTTGAGCAACGAGATTGATTGTGAAACGTCGATCAAAATTCCAGAACGATTCAGCTTCGCAGTTATTGCCTGATTGAGTCTTTAGATTTAAAATAAAGAAAAAGATTCTTAAGTAAATATGTTTTAATGTCTACAAGGAAAAATTAAAAAGCTGAATATTTCTTGAGAATAAACACTTTTTATTTCATTTTGATTTTTTTTTGTATAAGGATAATTACCTAAAATTAATATTGTATAGTGTCAATAAAAAGAACAACGCAGGTATTCACAACGGTATTTGCATTGTAGCAATGCTTTGTTTTCAGTATTTATTTTTATGAGTGTATTTTTGAAATTTCAAATTGAGCATTTTTGTTTCTTTTATATTTTTGTTATTGTAAAATTGCATTGAAAGTGAAACGTAAATGGTGCGCACATCCCACGTTACACTTTCGTAGGAACAGTGTCATCACTCAGTATTCCTAATTACACTTTCTCGTTTACTTCTATAAAGAGTGTTTGTTGAAAAAACGAATGCTGAGTGATAAATCATTCAAGGTGTGAATCATTAATGCAACCCAAGCAAGTCAGCAATTAAAATTCTCACACGTTTGTTGATTGAATAATGCTTTCTTGTTGTTGAAAAACGAACACTGCTATTGACTGAAGCACTGCAAAGGTCAGTTGTTGGCAGTGCGCAACGTTCGTGAACGCTGTATAGCTTTTTAGTCAAAAGGTCGAGCGAATTTCTTTCTTCGGATGTTTTTGACGATGCGTTCTTGCATTAATTTCACAATTATAAATCATCATGCTACTTGTTTTTTTATAATTCAATTGTTGATAATGCGAAAATTGATGTACATTTTATTCCATCGATAAAATTGAATTAAATTATTCAATTTCATTATATGACTGTATGAATACTAAATTAACTACCGTCAAACACGCAATCGAAATCAAAATAAATCTGTTTCATTTGATGCGTCCGAATCGTGCTTTGCTTATACATTTATCAACTTTCGCTGCACTAGACTTATGTGAGCAATACCATGACTGAAGAGCTCCGTCCAAATTTATAATCGGCACTTTCTCTTCCTTGTGTGCAACAATCATTTTAATTCTACTCACGATCGGTCGCAGTCTAATCAACTATTTTTACTACTCTAAAATTAAAGTCTTCAATCTAACTATACGTAACTTTATATGAAATGTAAATCATAATGTAAAACAGTTGCCAGAATTTGAAGAAGACACAATCTGGACAAAATCATCCATACGCTACAGCTCATAAACCCGTCATATTTATTATTCTAATGGGATAGTAACGTTCTCGTGGTCGAAGCGGAAAAAAATTTCTAAGCATAGAAACATTTATAATTAAATGTCTGGTATTTTTCTCTTTACTTATGATAAAAAGAATGATTTAATGCATTTTACACCACCTTATTGAACGTTGTCCCGTAGTTTACACCTGCCTTCAGATGATTTTCCTCACCACATTGAAAAAGCTATCTTTATCATAGGATTCTTATATTTGAGACACTCACTGAGGCAAACAACATTTTAAGTTGAATCTAATTGATTTCATCTGTTGATCACGGATAACGAAATTTCATTTGTTGATGAGAGTGCTACTGCACTCTTTTTCCTAAGTCGTGCAATAGAAACGAGTGGAGGTAATGATTTAAAATAAAAATCATCGAATTTTTTTAGTTTTTTGAGTTTTACGATAAAAAAGTAATTACATTTAAGGTTCATATGCATAAGAATTTGCAAAAAAAAGTAGAAATTTTTGTTTTTGTCTTTACTGAATTGTAATTTCCAATTTCTGCCGCTAGAAGGCGCTAGTATCACCAAGATTTTAAGACTTAATTTTTTTGTTAAATACATTTTTGAACAGACCGGAAAAATTACTGATTAAAAAAATTGTATTATTGATTCCTTTATCTCACTTATGACATTATTTTGCGGAGGAAAAAACTCGTTGCTACTCGTTCATCAAATTCACAAAAGTATCTGAAAAACGATCGATTATGTGATTAACTTCATCAATTATTTCATCGTCAACATTCGAATCTTTTAACTTTTGGATTGTACAACTTTCGATTTCTTCGAAAGAATGTTTAAATAGAGATTTTACTTCTATCACTATAGCAACCATTTGTTGTCGCGGTATGCCATGATTGCCGAAGATTTTTGCGATAAAATTTACAGCGGCACCCTTAACGTAATCATTACTTTCTTGAAAATTCTTACTTGTTTGATGAATGTTTGATGTAATGAATGTTGACATTTTTACAGTTAGTTTATATAATTTTTTCAACAACATAATTTTTTTTAATTTGGTAGTAATATTTTTTTTCGATGTTTTTTCCAGAAATAGAAAATTAATTTTGTGAACATTTTGTTCTACGCAATGAAACAATGGAACATGTTACACATTTGACTCCCATACCCTGAGAGTGGGGGTTAGGGTCGTTAGATAACCCTTTGAAAAATATTAGATACGTTTATTTACGATGTCTAGTGAATTAGTAGATTAAATTATTTGACCAATTTGTCCAAATTCGATTTGCAGAATTCGAATCGGCAATAAAGAATGAGGGTTCACGTTTAAGATATCAAAGCTGGTCCCACCTCCATCCTCTGAGGGTGTGGATGGGGGTCAAATTTTGTGACGTTGAATAGCTCTCCAAAAAATATTAGACATGTGTTTTTCCGTTTTTAAAAATTGTTGTGAAATTCTCAAAATATTTTATTGTCCGGAACTTTTTAAACATATCATATATATATACCGCACCGTTGCATCAACGATATATATGCTACGAGTGTCGTGCAAAAAATATCTTATTAACTAGAAGCGCATCCGAACTCAGCATTAGAGCCTTTTCTTGAACTTTTTTCAAAACCTTGAATTTCAGCTCTACAGTAATGATTCTCTTGATTGTTGGCCACCTTTCCACAAACAATGTCTGCTATTCTCGCATGAAAAAATGAACAATCTTTTCCAATCGTAAAAGATATTTACAATGAATGATGGTGGAATAATAATTAAAACTGATTATCAGAATATAATCTAACATACTAATGAAATTAAATCTTGAACTTTCACGCATGGAATACGGACCATGCAGTTATGGGTAGCAATATTTTCTTTTTTAAACATGTGCATTCTTGATTTTAATTTTCAAAGAAATATATTACATTTATATTATATTATATATTATAATATATTATATATTATATATAGATTTATAGATTTATATATAATTTCATATAATTTCGATAATTTCATACCTTCCCATGTAGAAATTGCCAACGTTGTGCCAAAATGAATAATCGGTTCTACGTCGTTCCAACGTTGGCAGCCAACGTTGGCAAGCCATTGTAGTACCAATATTCGATCATTTGTGCGACCAGACTTATTTAAAAGTCGATAACCCAATGTTGGAACTCAATGATGATTCAACTGGCGTCCAATATAGGAACAACTTATTAATGTTTTTTCATTCACACATCACTGTTAAATGGTAAACTAATACTATGTGTGTGGTTATGTTGACCAAAGAAAATATAATATTTCGTATGGTGAAATGATATTACCATGTATACGAGGATTGTCTGAGCGTCGCAATATCAATCAGAGATTTTTCAACGTTCTTTGTGTTTTTCAGACGCCTCATGTTCCACCTTGAAAAATATCCAAACCACCGAAATCTGATTTACAGTTCATGGTTTTATAACTGTGTCAATGTTATTGCTCATTGATCGTATAGTTTCATTATTGCTATCATCGTTCCATCAATACTTTTCTATAATTCTTGGTTTGCATCATACACGTGATCTTTCTCGTATAACATTATCAAATTAAGTGATACATAATCGACTACAAATACTTAAACGGCTTTTTTCACGTTTAAGTATTTATATTTTCAAATTGATTTTCGACGATTTATATTATCACATTGTTCCAGCTCATATGATATTAGAACCATGATGAATATTGCCAGCTAAACTGGGAGTGCCTACAATGAATCACAAAAATTCCTCGCGTTATAATGATCACACAATTTTCAGTTTACTTTTCATTCATTTTATGGAAAAATTAATGTTATTATTTTAAATTAGTTACAAAAATTTAAAATAATATGAATTGAACTTTGTTGAAACCAACATTGCATTTAGCATAGAAAAAATATCAACTTCTACCCTGAATGTTCATGTTGAGTTAATGAGCCTGTTTTTAATCAAAAATGAAATACTAAATATTTCTCGTCTCTCATCTGCTTTGGCGAAAGCAGATTTTTGTCACATTTTTTAAACCAAAACTTCCACATAGTGGCAATATTTGAATTCTATTGCAGCATACCCAGGGTTTCTGACTCTGAAATTTTCCCGAAAATTTCATTCATAGTTCCTGCCCTATATACCGTCTAATTCCAGCAGAGTTATCGTCGTTGTTCAACTTAGGGTCCTGGGTGCAATTGTCTGAGTGTTCAAAGTTTTTTCTAGAAGGGGAGTGAGGTTAAGTTTAAAGTGACTAAATGACCAAACTTAAGTCAGACGAAAGGAATCAAATTTCCATAAAATATTTTTTTTTTCGTTATAAGATTTCATTATTACTATAATTTTCCATATTACAGTTTTTCATAATAAAACTACAAATGGATGCAGAGAGAAAGGGAGGTAGCGAGCTGAAAGCATTTTGAATATGAGCCATATTTGAAATGGTTGTTAAAAATAGTCAATTTATTAAACTGCTTTCGATGGCGATATATGATCCACACCTGGAAAGTCAACTTAATACTGCGAATAATCAAGTTTTATGTAATGCTAATGATTTTCTTATTGGGAGACAGAAAAAAATTAGAAAAAACTCTACATTCATTCTATTCCATTGCAATTATTATGTGTCAGTGACTCTATGCTGAATCAGCTAACAAAAATATTAATCATATTATCATCTGATCATATGAAACGGGACATTGTATGCGGAATAATATTGAGTGTGAATTAAAGTTGTTAAAAAAACGATACAGCTTGAAAAAAAGTTTAATGTGGCATCAGAACCTTTATGTATATCTACTAGGAAAGTAAGGTTTGTATGTGGAAAATTGCAAAATTATACTGAATTAGATAACTATTCAATTTATGTTACTGCACAACAAAATGTTTCAGTGTTTTCATCGAAATCTTGCAAAACAGCTGTTCGTAAAATAAGTTAATGCATATAAATAAAAAATCCTAGTGTACTATATAACTATTTTCTAGGATTGTTCGCAGATAAACGTACTTTGCGAATTAAAAGATTAATACTTCATTTTGTTTCATGCTTTTTCTGAATTTAAAAAAATTGATGTTGTATAATTAAGACAGTAAAATCACTAACTAATTCTTTATAATAAACGCGTTGTCAAATTGCAGGAAGATCGTTAACTTATTAATGGACGTACGCGCGTAGAACATGTTCATAAAAATTAGCTTATTTAAACTTGTAAAAACCGGTTTCACTATGTTTACATGACATTCTCTAAATTGATCTATGGTCTGTGTCAAAGTTAGTTGGTCAATTGTCTTGCATTCTACGGAGATATTTTTCGCGTGATTTTGAATTGCATAACCGATAAGACGCTTTACTTTTTCTCTCATTCCTAGTGTCAATGATTGTTACAGACAATACTAGTTTTCTGTGTCGCATACTTCTTTATGCACCAAACGCTAATTTAGCAGTTTATGACCAACAAGATTGGGCTGAACAATTTTTAAATTTATAATCATTGAAATATTTTTTTACTGCTTGCTGTTGTGCAATCATTCGTAATTCGTTGTTATTTTCACGTCAAATGACGAACATGTGTATCTATTATTAATTATATTTTTCAAAACTATTATGAGAATAATTCAACTTTACAAAGTTTTTTAGAATTTTTAAATATTGAATAAATTTCTTCTAATGATATGTATAGTAATAAATTTATCTCTTCCAATTCTCTAATTAATAAAAATCAAATTATAAATAAAAAAATTTATATATTTCTTGATAATTTTTTCTATTTTGTAAGAACGGCTTAAAAGTATATTTATTTTGTAAAAGTGAGTAATATTATGTTGGAATCCAATTGAACAATTCTGTCAAATTGTTACTACTTCGAGGAAACGGCAACATATTCAGCAATAAACTTCAGGGTTGGCCTTTTAATTAAGTTTGCAACATGCATTTTGTAAAACTTACAAAACTAAGCAATAATCAATGAGTCGATAATAAATATAATGATCGAGTTCCAAGATGAAGTGAGCATTATTATTATCGCAACCATTTATTCCGTAAACAATCCGAAAGATGACTTTTTAAAGCAATTATTTTCTGTTTCCAGTTAGTTCAAACGTTATGATTTTTTCAATATTATTTGCAGAATAATTTGATAAATCAAATGTAACAATTACGGTTGATTCAAAGTTAGAGCTAACAGTAATGTTAATTTTTATAGAGAAGAATCATATTGTATGTATTTAAAATTAATATTTTAATCGTAAAAGTTAAAACATTTCACTGTTTATAATAATGAAGTGTGTTTTTTAACAAAAACTTATTCATTATATAATAAGTGAAAATAAAATAGTTTTTGCACTCATTTGTATTATGGAAATAATAAAAAGTCGCAAATTTGTGTTACAGTATTTGAAACAATCAGTACTTTATACAAAATAACAAAACTAATTCAGTGCGGTTGAAAATTAAATTCTCAAACAAACAATTTTATGAACACATATTCAAGTGAAAATATTATTTTAGCGTTTTACTTTTTTTTCAAACAATAATTTTTCGAATATAATATGTTTATGATTTTCATTGCTCGGTATAAGAAACTACTCCGACTTCATGTTTTTTGGGCTTCTTAAGCTCTCTCAGCTTCTCTCTGTTTTTCGTTTTTAAGCTGTTGTTTTTGTAGTCTCTATTCTTTTTTTACTAGCTGCTGTTTTTTTTGTTTCTCGACTTCCTTTTTCTAATGAATTTTTTCTTGCTCTTGGTTCTCGTGAAATTGCATTTAATTGTCGAGATGGCAAAGCTAGGAACCAAAATTAGAGTTAAACTGAAGAACGAAATAAACAAGTTTGCTGTGGTAGTACTGTTTACTACCTATCTACAGATTTTGAAGTTTAAAACGTTAGAGTTGTAAAATCAGCTGCACTTACAATCTTAATCGGTATTGACCTCCAGTGATCGAATGTGTGGAAGTTTGTGCAGGTAAAATCAGTAACTGAACAATAACTGATTGTTCAGAGTTTTTAATTGTTAGTTGCAGATAGGCCGATTCGATAATTTTTAGCATTAAATCATTAAAGAGGAGTCCGAGTTTTTCATCTTCTAATGTTTCTTCCTCATGGACTTCTGTTGTCTTGTCTGCTCAGGAAATTAGGATCAGAAGAATTATGGATAAAAATAAAAGAAGTTATTAAAAAGATAAATGAAAAAAAAAAATAAATAAAAATCGTAACTATAAAACTATAAATGTATTACATAGACCGTAGGTTAATTTTTTTAATTAAATGATTCTTGATACTTGATGTTACATTGGATACTGAAATCTCCCGTGATGGCCTAATTAAAATACAAGCACGGTTTTCGTTATTTATTCTTAATTGTAAATTTTATATATTTTTTTTTCAATTTTGACGAAGATGAATTAATTTGTGGCTGTATGTATTTTTTGAGAATGATCTTTGTGGAGGAGAAAGACCGTCTCGTGTAAGAGAGGGAAGAAGGCGTATTTCGACTTGTATTATTTAAGAAGTATTTTACATGTAATCATAGTTAATTTTTCACCTGCCTACATCCTTATATCAGATCGACAGATACGATTGCCTGTCGTAAAAATAGTGCTGCATTTCAGTTTTTGGAAAACCCTTTGGGTTTTCAGATTACTGCAGCTGTTCTTGTTTTTTATGATATAATTTATAATATTTTATAGTAAAATTTGAGATGAGAACTTTAATAGTTCTACATAATATTTGTTCATGGTTGTTTCTTTTGTTTCCATCAAAAGTAATGAACCAAAATGGAAAAGTTCTCAAAACTAAATTTAAGATGGGAATTTTTTCCCATCCAAAGCAAATAATTTAAAAGTGCTCGCGTCTTAACTTAAAAGAGCAAATTTATGAGCAATTGCCATACGATTAAACAGGTACGCTAGTTAAAAGATATATCTGTACGTTTCTTGAAGTGATTCAGATTTTGGTTGACTAGGATTGAGATCAAGTGCGGATTCATGCGGAAATCAAGTATCTCCGCATGAAAGAGTCGTACCACTTACGAACAGGATATCCATTTTTGAACAAATTCGGGCACTGGAGTTTCTTAATCAGAAATCTTACCGATGAAATTAGGTATACTTTCATAACAGAAAATCTTCTATTACTGCCTAAGCATGCATTGGACGAGTTGATTTTCATTTGTAGATGTTAAAATGGTAGGATATCATTGAAATGGTATTGACATTCTACGTGACCTAACGTTAATTGGAATACAAAAGTAATGATGATCTATTTCTATAAATAGTGAATATTATTTTGATTAACTATCTATTGCTTTTTTCAAAGGTGTTGTCTACTTTCAATCGAAATTTTTAATAGTATGTAAAAGTTTTCTTTTTTCTAACTCAAGGTACGCTTCACGGCGCGCTGCCAACTATTTTATTTTTGAATTTTTTGTTATTAATTTATTTCATTTAGTTCGGAGATCACGATTTCAAAACGAAATACTTAGTTATAAATCCAGTTGACTCTTCTATGGATTAATTAGCATTTTAACATATGAATCGTGACGTGAAATACGTCTACGTAGTGACTTTTCATTATATTTGATTTACACTAATGACATTTAACACAAATAAATCTCATAGTTACATAGGGTCTATCGTGGTAGGAGTGACTCTTCAAAAAACTTTTGTAAGTTTAGAACTTCCTACGTTACAATATGAAATTTCCTCAAACAAATTTTATTATAAATTTTGGGGTGCCACTCTGACATTGGTTGGTTCTCTAAGTAATGATTTCTATTATCAAGTATTATCATATAAACGGCCAAATAATGTAGAAAAACTGTTTATGTCACATTTTGTAACATTTTGGATATTCTCGAGTAAATTTTTTCTTTAATGTTCGAAAAATGTCTACATAAACATTTTCCTAGAATGTATTCTTTTGATTGTAATAAAATCATGTGTTTTAAGTCGAAACTCGACACAACAATGCGACAAACTGATTTTTTCATCTGAGCTCGTACACAATGGTAAATGATACTGAATTTGACTATCAAATTCAGAACCACGCCCCTTGAAATCGGCTGATTCCACGAAGCACAGTCAACAAAAATAATGGCGAACAGGCAGCCAGAATTTTCTGATCGGGATGTACGATTCTGAAAGACATAATGCTTTTGTGCCGTCACAAATCACCAAACGTAGCAGTGTTGCATCTGCAACAGCATCAACCGATATATTCTGTCTTTGTTCTTATATTCATCTTGCTGCTTTTCTCTTGTTTTTTTTTTGCCATCACAGTAGATTATATTTCTAAGACAATTCGTACAGCGGTCACGTATCATAAACAATGACAGTTAGTAAAATAAATATATAATTACAAAAACAATTTTTTGGAAATAATTTTCTTTTTGTGACTATTTTAAACTAAAAACGAAATTAGGTGAATAATTTTTTTCACATTCATTTCGTATGTTGAGAAAGTATGAATCGACCGCGAACGCGAGGAGTATAGACCTGATTTGTATATGATGTATATACGAAAAGTCGTTTATCCTCCACATTTTCTTATAAATTAAAAAGAAATTAACATCGTAGAGTGTAGATGAAAGATGAAACTTCGAAACACGTACATGAGCCTATAATTGATAAAACATAAAGGCCCAAGTGTCAAACTTGAAGCTTATCAACGCCGAGATACACTTTGGCAGAGTAAGATTCAAACAATTAATAAAATTTGTTGAATACATTGACCCTTTTTTCATATCGTCATAAAAGACCGGTTAAAACGTGCTATAATTCATAAGCTATTTTTATACTTCAACATAAATTTAATTAAACATATATTAAACTATTAAACTCAATTACTTTTTAGTATGAACTGATAAATCTACAATTTACTTGAGCAAATTACTTCAAGAAAATTACTTGAAGAACCGTTCCATTTCAGTAAAACAAATTTTATCAAGATATCCTGCGACTTGTAGGGTTTAAGGAAATTAAATAATAAAAAAATTTTAAGGTTAGGTTTAAAGGCATCCAGTTAGGACATTAATTTAAGTATTCAAAATATTTGATTCTGATGAAATTTCTCCTCATTTTTAAAATTTTATTTTGAACGGCATGTAAAAGCTATCCAAATTGTGATAAAACTATCCAAGGACGCGAAACAATCGAATGCAAATCATAAATGAAGGCAAATTGAATTATTAAATGTGAAACTTTTACGAAAATATTTTGTAATGCCTCTTTATTTTCAAAGCATATCAAGCAAAATTGCATTAAATTATTATCACATATATATCTGATTTTCAGACATATGTACTGAGTTCTTTTGTCCAAGTTTTTTTGTCCACACTTATTTTGTGTAAGAATTCCTCAATTTAACTATTCACGAGCTTCTTATTTCTTCATTTTGCGTTTGTACTGTGCATTTGTATGCGGCGAATATCAAAGACTGATAAAATCTTGTACTTTATCTGTAAAAGATGTATATTCAATGGAATGTGATAGTTTTAAAACTTCCCGAAACAAAGTTGCACGGTATCAGCAATGTTTCCAATGATATACTTTTTGCAAAATAATAGAAACACGTTTATAAAATGTTTCAATGAAAAAATTTAATTGTTAGTTATTGAATGATTATGAAATATACCTCTAAACGGTAGTTTGGTTTATTTTTCTGATTTTGTTTAAATTCTTATCTATTTATATTTTTGATCTATAATATTCGGTAGAAATTATATAGAAACCATGTTTGCAAAGAGATAAAATGTTTAAAATTGCATTAAATATTATCGCATCATCGTTGATACACATGGCTTACACGACCCTCGTGAAAACATACATGCATGATTATTTTTTTTTTTTTACATGATGTAGAATTTTTAGGGGATCTCACGAGATAAAAAGTTCATAAAATAAACTGTTACAAGCTGTGTGACACAACTTGATACGTTTTTAAACTGCAATAACATTTGTTTGAAAGATTTAACATAATTTACTAGTTGTACATGGGCAATTTTCTAAAACCTCAATGTTTAGAATTAAATAATATTAAAAGTAAAATTCTGCAGCAATTCTATAAATTGAACATTTTCTAGATGTTTATGTTCACATATTTCTAATAAAATACGATGGAAAAGTTTTATTCAAGTTGCTCTCTAGAATTCGTGAAAAATCATACAAATGCATTTTTCATAAGTTCATATTATCAATTTTTACTTAAACAACCCAAAAGAATGTAAGACGCGTTTTTGTTAAAATTGTCAATTTGAGCCAATCCAATATTAACGACCACTTAATAGCTGGCACAAAAAAATGAAAATTTTCAGATCATAGGCGGCAGGCATACCTCTAAAAAGAATCACACGTTTCCTTAGACTCTTAGGAAAAAATAAGTGCCTTATATTCTCAAAGGATGACTATAATTTTCTACTGGAAAAAAGTCAGAGTTTTCTAAGACCACAAACATCTTTGATTCCCGGTTGCATTACTGTTACGACCTCTTCATTATTCTTCGTACAACTGGCGCGTATGCATTTTACACTATCATTCGTCAAAGACCTTACATATTTAATTCTTATATCATGAAAACAACGAAAGAAATAGTTAGAAAAGACTCGTTTAAAGTGTTATTTAAAGTGTTAAATAACGTAGAAAAAAATATGATCGATTTTAGAATTTAAACTTTGCAGCTAAGTGTAAATACATTTATACTTTGATTGTAAATGCCAGTACAATATTCCACCTGGATTGACTGTTACATTATTTTCAGTGAATCCTTTCCAAATGTACACATTTGTGCCTTTTCACCTTTTAAAGGTTTAGCGATTCCTGTCCATAATTGTATCAAGCGTTCCGTATAAGTGCTAAAAAATTCTTATTTTAATTTAAATAATAATCATATGTTTCATAGATAATCTTAATATCTGTGATATAATATTACGCTGGTTAGAAAATATCTCACTTCATTTCATTTTCATAAATAATGTAAAATACTTATTCGTTGCATTTTCGACTATGTGTATCATCAAAAAACTGTGTAAATAGCGAAAGGAGTCACGTGCGGAACATAACAAATGTTTTTCGCGCACGAAAATATGGAATTAGCGGTCCACGACTTGTCTGCACGTATGTGCTTCAAAGATTCGGCGCTCAAGCAAGTCTGAAGTTGCAGACAACTTTTATCGAAGACAAATTAAAATTTACAAAATTACCCTAATAAAAACAAACATATATTGTCCATATATAAATAATATATTGATAATAAATTAATTTTTAATTCATACATTGAACATACTTTGACCATATATGGCCAATATATGAACAATAGATTATTCATTTTTGGAAATTGTTAATTTATTGTCAGTATATTGTATATATACGAAAATATTCAATCATATATGATCAATATATTGTCAATATATGCACAATATACGAACAATATATCATCCTTTTTACTGGGATAATTTTATTTATAAACAATTCATAGTTAAATTTTCAATATTTTGTTGTCTTTAGTGAATAATTTTTCAATTTACTATTATTTCACCAATTTTCAGACCGTATATAACACTTTTTATTTAATGCAATGTATTTTTTCAATTAAATAAATGTATAAATGTGTACAACTGAAGATGCAGCGGCAGAACAAGTTCACTAAAGAAACGCAGTAATATTTAACACAGTAATGACTTTCTCCGTGTAGTAATTTTAAATTTAAGTTTATTTAAATATAAAAAAGAAATGGAAAAATAATTCATTGTTGAGTTTGACATTAATTATTTATAACTTTAGTCGAGCGATGGAAACACGCCAATTTTGTAGTGTAAAGAATTTATCAAGTCCATTCGTCTGACGTATGTGTGATATCAAAATTCGACGACTAACTTCAAACGCTATGTCTCAATCGTACTAAAATAGCACACTTTATACAAATGGAATGATAAAGAAATTGCCCATTTTGTATATAGTATACATAACCTATGTGTATACTTTTGTAACGAAATAACTTAAATTTTCATGATATCCTGAATGCATTTCTGGCATATTTTGATACTTACACCAAGATAACACGGAACGGTACACTCTTTACCGTTTATACATTTTTATATCCAAAGTATACATCCGTATACTTCGTTGCGAAAAACTCATTGAAACTTTTTTTCATTTTAACGTCTGAAAAATTGTAAACGAGATCAATGCAATTGTATAAGAGGCATAAAAGGTACACATCGGAGTGATATTTTTACTTTGAAAATTACATTTTGAGTTTAAAATTTCTTTTTTGAATGCTTGAGAGAACAACTCTGTGTAACTGCCTGAATTTTTAATTACTTCCAAGTTATTTTTTTCGCACACATTCAGTTAAAAACAAATCCAATGTTTGTAGGTAAATAAATATATTTTTTGGAATATAAAAAAAAAAATCTGTGATTATAATGGCAAGGGTCCAAATGAACACAATCCAACATGATCATAAAATAACTATCTATAAAATTTTTACGTTATAATATTTAAATATCTATTTGATAATTGATTATCAATTTAATGTCACCGTTTTAACAGTTTTTCGTTTTGTGTATTTATTTTGTAATTTTTCATCACAGTGTGATTATTTTCAATTATTTTCATTTAGACTGCTGCTTACGAGCCCGGTGAAAAATTGTATTAAAATTGATTATCTAAACAATTGTTTGTTTGTTACGTCCTAATGGGTGGGATTGATAAAACCGTCATTTTTCTTTAAATACTCCTCCCCCCCTCTAAAATATGTATGCTTCTTTATGATAATGTTGTTGATAAAATTGGTCAAGGCACCAATTTCGCATTGAAAAATAAGTTGAAAATTTGATGAAAAAGAGTTGACTGTGCCAGTAAAAAAAACAATAACGATAATAATAGTTTCAAAGTGTAAAATCACATTTGTACTTTGCACGCATTCGTTCTTGAGAATCGTTTTCTTGTTTAGCTAAACTATTGATTTCTTTAAAATATCGATATTTGTTCACAGTTTCCCTCTTGAATAAACTGGAATCACATTTACTTATCTAAATTACAATTGACATAAGGGTCATACAATAGTCAAAAAAGCGAGAAACGGCAATTGGATAGTTGAATTTATAGATGCAAATACATTTGTGTAAACGAAGTTGACACAAAGTAAACGAAGTTGAATTTAAAGTTTTAAATTCAAATAAAATTATTTTAAAAATTATACTTATTGTTCTACCATATGTAAAACCAAAATAAAGACATTGACGCTTTATTTAAATTTTGAGTTATTTGATTAGTCAATAAAATTTGAAAAACACTTTAAACGAAGTTTTGAAATCTAAATTTTCATAACGTTAGACATTAAGTATTTTTAATAGTTGATTAATAAAAAAAATAATTAAATGAAATTACTAATGATATAGTATATTGTTACGTTAGGCGTAAAAGTAAGTATTTTAAAAAGTAAGGTTAGGTGTTGCGCCTGCTATGAAAAGTAGGCTATCGCCTGTCAAAGTTGTATTTTACGCGGCGTTGCAAGGTGTCGTGAAAAGTCGAACTTTCAGAGTGCCAACCCGCCGCGCAAAGTAACACTTTTGATGCGGGTATAAGGAAAATTTAAATTTCGTTTTGTAAGCAGATTCTCGTCGATATATAAAACTTAAACTCAACGGTCAAACACAATTCCATTTGCCCTCGTGAACTTTTTTGTTAATCTCTTTGCTTACAAGTTTATAACATAATCTTCGTTAGAAAGTGATACTGGCTTATGATAAAAATTAATTCGTGCGGAGAAATTGTTTTTGCCTTGTGCACAATCGTGACATTTAAAAACCTGTACTTATGTGTTTTCAAGAATTCATGGGACATTATTGTAGTATATTGCAAATACAATGAAGATTAATCAGGCTTCTTACACCAGAGACAAAGAATAAATGAAAATGAAATATTAAGTATATATATCTGGAATTCAAATATAACATTTGGATCTACTGTAAGTTAACTTACATATATATTAAAATTTGATATAATGAAATCTAAAAAAAAAAAAAATATTAATATTACGCTTATTGCTGGAAATATATTTTAGTAACAAAAAATATATTTGATTTATATTTTCAAAATATATTTTGATCCATGCGAGACTGCTTATTTATGGATCATATGTTAAGTTTGAATTCCAAACTTCGAATAAAAAGCAAATTTGAATTATCTTTGTAAATTGCTGGCATAAAATCTTTAGGAGTGTATTATTGTTAGAAACACGTGCAGAACACGTTTGCTATCAAAAATTATAATACTGTTCAATTATAATAACAAATATGTCAGTATCAATTACAACATCAACCTTGGTGCAATCATTTATGACTGTATATCAGTATAGGATTGCATGAAACCATTTTTTTAATCTCTTATAGAAAGAATACGGCTTTGTGGTGAGTGCTCGCAGCAACTTTGGATCAGGTTAATGGTCTAATTTACATGTACAAGGCTATTATGAGTCGATAACTATAGAACCTCGTCAATTTCGTTCGAATAATTCAACGAAAGCTAAGTTGCAATCTAAAATAGACTGCAATATTGGGTTTGAAAAAAATTAATTCATCTAAATTTCACAGCGTTCTCAATATTTTTTCGAAATAAAGCAATTAAAATTCCTTGGCCTTTAAACGGAACAAGATCACGAATTACAAGTCTAATCTAATCATACACTGAAGCGAGAAAAAAGCCCAACTCTTCTTCCTGTTAAGCGGATTTTTAATACGGTAATGAGTTTCACTTTATCACCAGGGGCATCACGCTCTCTCCCTCTATTTATATTTAACGCTTGGCTCATCAATTTGATTTCTGTTAGTAATGACTGTCAGGCTCACGGCGTGTGACGGTTGCAATTAGATAGCTCATAACCATTGCCAAAAAACGTCCTCTAAACATGAATCGTGCACAAAATGCAAACTCTAGATCGATCGCAGCCCACAAGTGATGAAAGCGATTTGTACAGCATTTTGCATCGTATCAACTGTGCTCGGTTATATTGCCGTTACACGTAGCATGTACCGCCAAGGGGTGAAAAACGAGCAGTACAAGAGGCACGAGTTTCCTGATGCTGGAGCGATCCACGTTAGACTCGAGATCGTGGTCGGTACTGGTTCGCCGCGATATGCATAAATACGTCCGTACCACTCATGCAGTGTTCGAGGTTACTCCTCTCGCTGCTGTCCCACCGAGACGGTTATGCAACCAAAAGCCTATATTGCTATGCTAATGTTCATTAAACAACTATTCTTTCTCTTTAATATATTCCATGCGAACGAGTAATATTATATCTATGGATCCATTGTTTATTTCATTCACTAGTCGTTTCTTTCATTCAATTCTATCAATATTCATTCTTGCATTTCATTTGTCACGAGCCAAAGATTTTGCCAATGTGCGAGTGATCGATTTTTTATTCTCGTGAAAATTCGATTTGCTTCTCAATTCTTAATCAATGATTCGTTCTGTGTATGATCTTATAATAATTTACGCTGATTACATAATATAATTTATGGTAGTATTCTGCTATTTCGATACGAATTTAAAATTTTCGATAACAATTTTAACACTGCAAAAACATTTGTAAATATTGTGAAAGTACAATAATTAGAAACAAACTTATAAATGGTATTTTTCTGAAGTATTATATATATTATTTAGTAGTTTTGTTACCTAGTTTATTTTCAATTGAAAAAATAATATGACGCAAGGAAGAAATCAGAATTCTTAGCACTTTAGTATTGGTTTGATGATTTTTTTAATTAGGAATATTTGTTGTTGTACAAATTGTTTTCTTTTGCTTCAAAAATACCTTTTCTTAAAACAGAACATTCATTAAACTGAGATCGAAATAGAAATGAAACTATAGCTTAGACAATATATTATGAATATATTTATATCCATTCGTTTATGTTGTAAATTACCAGAAATTTATTGTAATTGAAATTGTTTGAATCATACTTGTTTCCACTACCATACTGGCCTGAATCAATGTCGGCGGAACTTCCCTCGTCAGACTTGTTAGTCTACTCGCAACTTGTCAATTGAATCAGTAATTTGTGTACCCGACTGAACTTGTAATTGAATCTCAGGCATTTTTCCTCGAAAGTGGAAACCTGTTGTCGCATTTTAAGATCTTTCACACATTTTTCTCTTTTGTGTTTCAGGTAAGCTTCACAATTAGCTCATTACCAATTCTTCTGTCGCAAATTTTAGGAAGAAAAATTCACAAGCCGGTGTCAAATACGATTCCTGGATTCCTTGAACTCTTTGAGGTATTTATATAAGTACATGCACGTTTACCGTTAACACGCCAAAGCACGTGATTTTCGCTTGATCGCAAGCGGATAATTAAGGCTTCGCGTATATACTGTGCAAAGTGTTTCGTGAGCACCATTTTTTTAAGATTTCCGATTGTTCAAACGGTTGAGTCGATTTTCAATAACACTCGTCTATACAGTAAGCACTATTAAAATAAGTCGTTTCTTTTGGATTAAATCTTACTTAAATTAAGACATAGATTAATAAACATTTAAAAATTTATAAACATTTATAGGATACATTTTTTCAATTTCAGTCATCATTTGCGAAACATTTTTGCTCAGTTTAATTTCTATCATTAAAGATTTCATACAGCCTAAAACGTTACGCAGTCTTATTCTGAGAACATACCTGCTGTATTTCAATTTTTTTTCTATACGTTACTCTCATCTTGATTGATTATCTTATAGACAGATAAACAGTCAAACATATATAGACAAATTATATAGTTTTTTTTGTTTACAATCGCAGAAATTTTCGGTAGTGAAGTTTTCTTGAGATCTACTAAATTGATTTCCTTTAAATTCTTCGGACTTCTATAAAACATTTTTCCGGAGTAAGAACAATGAAATCATTCTTATGAAACATTCTTCAAATATTGCTTGCAAAATGATTCATTTCATTATAAAGATTAAATGTATTAACAGTTTTTTGCTAATTTTTAATATAGCGAAAAATCAAATTCTCACAAATTAGTAGTTAATTATTTAATTTCTATACAGCCCCAAGTCTCATATTTCTCAGAAGACGGACGGCGTATTAAAAAAGCAGGGCAGTGAAAAAAATCAAAACGATTTAGCGTTCAATCGATAAAAGTCTCAGAGAAAATATACGATTATGGTTTTTTTTTTTTTTTTTTGAATTATTTAATGACTTTGTGAAGCACTCGCTTTGAAATGTATGGCCAGAAAGGTTTTACGACGTGTTAGAAATGAGCAAAGAATCCTGAACTTGAATCGAAGCTTGCAGAGAAAGTCGTGTGTGTGACGATGCAGAGGGTAAAAGTTTTATTTCGCTGATAGGCATCTGGCTCTGGGTCCGTATCATTGGGATTAAATGAGTGACGAAAAATAGCCTTGGTTGCATTATCGTTTGCAAAACAGGTTTGCTTCTCGCAAACATATCATTCGCCTAATGCCAGCTCAATCGATCAGTGACTCTTGGTCCAATGTAAATTTTTTACCGCTATTTTTCATCTTGGCGATATAATTAAAGCACCATCAGAATTCACTTTGGAATCATCATTCTACGCTGAAAAAAGTGTCAGGTTCCTTATAGAGTTTGGTTTTTTCTCAGTCTTTTTTTCAAGCTGAATCTTTCATTTGAGCAATTATCGATGAGAGAACTTTTTTTTGAACTGACGCCCATCATTAAATTTATTGAGCGAGTTCAACTTAGCTGTCTAATTACAGAGCTCTGAAACCCTTTTTTCTTAACATTCACACTTTAAGAACCAAAAACGAGCAAAACATATATTTTTCATCCATTAGAAAGGTGACTGAAACTTTTTTCTTGTGTTATAATCCGATTTGAAATGAGCACTCGTGCCGCGTTTCTCGCCGAATACGCATCAGACTACCTGATTTATTTATATAGTACCTCGCAATTTACTGACTCTATTATGGACCCTTTTAATTTCAAACAGTAAAGAGGTAATAGATGCTGAAGATATACTGTATAAAGTGAGCATTGCAGATTTACCGATAGTCTGAAATGTTCACTCGTTTTATTGATAATAGAAAATAAATAAAATAAATAGAACTTTGAACGCGTTTTTATCAAAATGATGTTTATGAAAATTTCGAGTTAAATTATTCTTCCAATTTCCATTGAATTGACTTCAAAACTTTGAACAATTCTCCCTATGGTATAACCGCCTAAATTTGTACGTAGAATTTTTGATGTAACGCTGTCAATTTTTATTTATTTCACAGTTGTATGAACTTTTTTTATCTGTACTCGGATATGAATGATGCACTAATTATTACTACGTTTCCGAGTAAATTTGTGTCCGTATCATATAATATGTCGTAATAATCCACATTCCGATGAGAAATCATTAATACTTATTGAATAAATGCTGAATAGACAGTAAAATTTTCTTTGAAATTAGCTATCGTAAACAATTTTAAATATAAAGGTTACACGATAAATAAATAGTAATCGCAGAAAAAATTTTACTTTTCACATAATAGAATCTGGCAATTGGCAATTGGCATGCTCGACTATAGATGGCGCATTTGTAATCTTTTCTCGCATCATAATATTTCTCGAAGCAAATAATATAAAGTGATAGGATTGGCATAAAAGATGTATGTAAATTGCGTTGCTTCATCTAATGTATAGCGCATTATTTTAAAGCGTGTTAAATCACGCATTTAGAAATAGGTTTAGAACAGAAACAGTGACTCCCTGTAAACACCATCTTGAACAATTTTTGCCAGGTTACTTTATCAAATTTAATAATTGGTTTACAATTTGTGCAAAACGAATGATTTGATTTTATTTTTGATGGCATTCATTATCTTGAAATAGAGATTTTTGCAAAATCCTTATGTACATATTTAAAAAATATTGGAAATAAGGAAAATATTTTTTGTTCTAAAAGAGACTTGCGTGTGACTTGCAGATCGACATTGTTCCTTGGAAGGCGTATACATTGGCGCCACTTACAAGAGGCTATTTTGTTCTTTTCTAACTTCAACAAAGTAATACTTGCAATTCAAAAAAAACGCCTCCAAAATTGCAATCAAAGTTGGTAACTCGCCTTAAGCAATTAGCAGAAAACTGCAATAAATAAGGTGAAAAAATTAAATTAAGTGAAAGTTTTCAGACCCAAGAAACACGTTTATGATTCTTATAGTTTATTGAACATTTTATCCATTTGTTCTCTTAGTTCGGTAAAAGGTAAATACAAACACCTCCAACATCTTTCGATAATAAATAATATTATAATTAAAATGTTTTTTTTTGTTTGAAGCTCGTGAATTCTGGATTTGATATTTATAAATTATTTATCGAAGTAAAGCAATTTTCTAGATCAGATTTCAATCAAAACATTCACAAGCAATTACTTTTCTCAAATACAAATTCAGTTTAAAGTTAATTACAGCAGATTGCATAATATTTAGACTGAATTTGACAGTTTACCTGTTCATTCCAAATCACAATTTATTTTAAGGTAAAAAAGTAAAATATCAATAGGTCTTCGTGAGATTTTTTTGATCGTTTAGAACATAAATAAAGCTATAATTTTTGACCAATTAATATTCACTTTTTATACGTATGTTTTATTACAAGTAAAAATCAAATGTAATAAATATTATGCCAATTATTTTAATTGTATACGATAAAATTATAAGCTAACAGAATTGTATTTGAAACGTTGGTCATAAATCTGAAACATGGTCATGATTCAGTTTTAGTTATTGTTCAATTAAGTTTTAATTCCAAAGTTTGTATAATTTTATCATTGAGTTGATATATTTCAAAATATAATGATAAATAAGGCATACGCGTTAGTTTGTTTAAAAACATTTTCAATGAAAGATGGTCGTAGCAAAATACAGAAATAATGTATGTCGAAACATTAGCGTTCTCCGTAATAGAAAGTCATTGAAAAAATATCGTATTCAAATGCTTTCATACAACAATAAATAAAAAGCCGAAGGCAATTTCATTATTACATGAGCATCTCTACATTCGATAGATACAAAAATATGTTTATTTTATTATAAATTTTCATAAATTTTGAACAAGTATAGATTAATGAACGACTGAATTTTTGCCGTGGTGAACCTATTTCGCACAGATTATTCGATGATACTATTCTTATTAGACGGACGTTGGCACCAAACAAAACTTTTAATGTATTACAAGCCTAGAAGAACCAGCCCTAAATTTTACTATGATCCGCATAAAAAAAAGCAAAAGGTACATTTTTACTTGAATCGTATAAAGTTATATTATGTAGATATAACACTCTTCTCTATATTGCAATCTCATTTCATTATGTGCATAGCAATCTTTTACGTTACGTGCGCGCCATTGGTCCATGCTATTCAAGTTATTCTATGTAGGCGTTCTAAATATGACACTTCAAGCCTAACCGATGGCTCAGGGGATCAAACTGATACAAATTTCAGATATAAGAATCCTGAAAAAAATGACTGGTTGCCAGTGCAATTATAATAGTCACATTGTTCAAAGAGTACACTATAAGCAAATTTATATGTTATCCTCCTTATCATTACATCAAAAAATGAAATACTTTTATCGTTTTTTTTATCGTTTCTCTTCTTCTCTTAGACATATGCTAATAGTTTTGTACAAGAGTAAATAAAATTTTGTTAGACATATCTATAGTATTATATTATATTATATTATATTTATTTCCTTCTGAAATTGGAACATCCAAATTTTTTTATACAGTAAGAAATGTAAAATACTTACAATTGTGTAAATTTTTTTAAAATATATAATATATATAAATTATTATGTTTATTATGTTTTATTATATATTATATAATTGTATAAAAAAATGTGTACAAAAACATAATAATAAAACAATAATAATATAATGTAGTGTTGGTCTAGTTGTGTCTATTTGTGTATGGATTTTTTTCCGTAATTAGGACTTGGTAAAAGAGATGGTAAATGCTGTATATAGCCTAGGTGCCACCATTACATCATTTCCACTTCAAAATGATGAGCAATCTGAATCATGGCAAAGCGTGAAAGCCAAAGGATTAAATAAGAAGTAACAAACCGACCAAGTTCTACCCGATGACGTTCTAAAATAAATTCATCCTATTTGTGAAAATTTATTTAGCAAGGATTTGTTGAAAAGGTTGTGGTATGAATTCAGTTATTAATATAATTAATATTAATTCAGTTCTTGTATTAAAAAATGTATGTAACAAACAAATATATGAGTAACTGTTGTATAAAAGTTTAAAAAAACAATAGTTTTCGAAAAAAAGATGCTTGAATGCAAAGGTGAAATACATTGAGTCTTATGAGATTTAACCTAGATTATTATTTTACTCGTGATATTTTTATTCACATTTGATGAAAATTTAATAATGAAAAACATAAAATAAAAAAAAATTTTTTTTTGATAACTTTTAACATTTAATTAATTCAGAAATTTTTTTGAATATTGCTACAAAAAAATATGCGTTCATCAGAACAAACTGATAACTTGCATTCAGGTAGGGCAATTTTTTTCAATTAAATGATTATTCACGATCATAATGTAAATCAAATGTTGAAATTCAATTGAAATATGAATTTCTGTAAAAAAATAGTTTTGGTTCTATGCAATTTACTTGAAATTAAGTCAAAATATTTTCTTTGAATAGATTTTTTCTGTGAGTGTAATAATCAACTGTGCAAAATTCCTTGAAAATTCTTTCGATAGAATTGCAATTATTGCAATATATGTAATTTCAAAAAAAAACTCCATGTATGACAACATTATGACTTGAAATTCATAATGTTATTTTTGCACGATTAATTTTATTTATTAATGAATATTATTTCAATATTAATAAAACATTCTTCATTGCAATGTATTCGTAAACTTGTTATAATCGTATGTCTATCGTTTGTATTTTTCCCACGAAACCATCATACTCTATCTTCCTTAAGGCGTTGCCTCAGTGAATGCACTTAATAATTTAGTTAAATACATAGATATTAACATGTACAGTACGAAAGTAGTGAGAATAACAAAATTATCTAATTAGACTCTTGCTGATGGCCTTCACGAAAATAATTTGAAATTGATTGAAAGTCTTTTAGATAAATGATTATTGGATAGAATCCATGTATAACATGGATCCATGTATAACATATATTCAAACATATATATTGTCAATATTATTAATATATTGTCAGTATATGGTCAAGATATGATTTACTGAAAAAAAAAAATATTGTTAAACTTGTATCACTCTATGTTGAATATATCATTCTTTTCACTAGGGATGAAAATGTCTTAACGTTTGCCTAAGCGCGTCATTGTTTACTGAGCGGAACGATTCTCGGCAGAGTCAACGTGCTGATATCGGAGCGAAACATGTTGCTGGAGAGACTCGAGTTCACCACCGATCACTACAAAGATGAACAAATAACAATGATGAACAATCGTATGCAAAAAAATGCAAGAAAGTCTCACCATATACCGAATCGATGACTGAATGTATGTGATACAAAAAAATTTTTTTAAGTATGATACTCGTGTAATGTATTAGAAACATTTCAACGGCTTTCTTTTGAAATCAAGTTTTTTATATAAGTAACGGTAGAATTTCTAGAACTACTAGATTAATTAGCTTTTTTGGTTTTTAAGTTTACAAAAAAGTTTCAAGGACTAAAGTTTTTTTTGTAAAAAATCTGTAATCCTTGGTGCTTTGCTGTTTCCTTTTTTGTTTGTTTGGATGACACTTTATATAAATATGATTGAATATGTTATCATAATTTAGTGAACGCTTTTATATTTCTTCCATTTTTGATGTTCTTAAAGAGTGCAACCTTTGACATCACGGAACAGGTTTTAACGTGAGGTCTTTCAGTCATCACATTTTAACAATTGTTTACCTATATATAAAAAATTTTGGCGCTGTTCGCGACACTTCCACCGGACATTTTTATGGGTGTGGCTAAAGGTCACGTGATTGTGTGTGTGGGAGGAGGGGTCAAAGGTCACGTAATTATGAGAGGGTATCAACGGTCACGTGATTATGGAGGTAGGAGGAGGGAGTCAATGATCACGTGATTAGAAGAGGGGGCAAGATTATGTGATCTTGTGTAGTAACGTCTTATAAGACACCCTGCAAATGACCCCTATTTAACACTGACCTCTAATATGTGTCTGTCCCAAATGAAATTTTTGTAAAAAAATGAAAAATAAAAATATTATGTTCATTTTTTTAATAATAATAATATTAAAAACTTCTATAAATAATTAAATAAATAGCTTTTGCATATGAAGTTGGCACGCGTAGCACAGGGCCTTATTTTTTTATAATTTTCTTTGAATTTACTTTTTTATGTCCAATAGAGGGATAAACGGCTAAAAACTTAATTTTAATTGTAACATGTTGTTGATTACAGCTAGAAAAAACATCGTCTTGTAAGCCGAATGATAACAGGCAGAACCTTGATTTAGTAGGGGCTAAATATTAGAAAACAATTTTTTGCAGTTGTAATTGAATGCATATTATTCTTTATTATTGATCGTTGCAATAAAACAGAATAGCTGTCAAAATTTGAAGTAATTTGGTTGATTTAAAAGAAGTTATCTCAGTTTCAATTTTCTGGATCTGAAATTTTCATTATAGGATAGAGCTTTCGAGGATATTGGATAATTATATTTTTATTTTTTGATTTTATTGCAACTCTCTAATATAATTTGGTAACATCCTGTATATATATTATTGTCGGTATATTGTGGGTATATAGTTTCATAATTTTTCATTAAACTGCTCCGGTCAATTCAAATTAGGCAGAATTTGGTTTACAGTGTAAGGAAATAAACAAAGCTAAACAATGTAATTATCGCAGCTAAAAATCTAGGACCTTTCCATGCGTTGAAAAAAATGGGCATTATTAACAATTTTGTTAAAATTTGTGAAAGATAGATATAATTCTTATGCAGATGAAAGTGAACATAGTTCTGAATGCATTATACGACATTTTATGCATCACATGAGAAAAAACGATTCGAATAGCGTTTTTAGAACACTACAAAAAGTTCTTAAAGCATTATTTAATACTTAATAATTGATACGAATATCAATTCATAATTTTCAAGATAGTAACGCAAAAAAACATTCTGCATATAGACTGACATTTAAAACTGCACATATATAAAATTTTTCCCTGAGAAGCTTTACAACTATGTTATGGACACCTGTTAAAAAGCAATTTTTGCAAATATAATATTTTTAAATGATAAGCTGTTATTTGTTTCTGCGTATCTCCAAAAGGAAATAAAAAATATTTTTCCGCTTATAATGTTCACAGATCACTTTATCCATCTATTTATTTCCAAATGATTCCTACTATATTTTTACCATCGCCTTCCATTCTATTATCATTACTTTTGCATGGTCCCACTGACCGTGGAGCATTCGTACGGTAAATGCGTGTATTACACCGTGTGAACATCTTGAACCTTTTACATTAAAAATATAATAATCATCATTGAAAACTTTCACTGCAACTAATGTCACTAACTAATAACATCTCTATTTGAACTTTTGAAAATAGTTTCATCTAAGTTAAAGTAATTTTAAAAGTAATTAAGCTACGCAAACTCGAGAATCGTTTGTATTTCAAAAAACTCAGATAGCTTTTGTTGTATTTCAATAAAAACAATCTAACTAGTTTTTTTTAACTTTTAAATATTACGTGCCAATATTAATAACAAAAGTGAGATATTGAATTTCCAAGAGTTATATCTAAATGATCGAGATAATAAATGATTTGTTAATTTATTTCTTCTAAAAAATGAGATCTTCCAAAATAGACATTTTGTCGAAAGTTGTGCAATTCGTCTTGTAAAGACAGCTCGGTTATATTTATTCAACAAACTTGAAGTACAATTCAATGTGTTACGTTAGAACGATTGTAATAAGCGGAATAATGCCAACAATCGATTAAAAAGACTCGCAGTTTCTCCTCGTAGCGAATGTTGCTATTGTGAATATCAAAAATTATCGGCATGTGAATATGCCTTAGTGCATCATGTGTTCTTTAACTCTATTCCCGATGAAGTAGTTAAAGTAATAAGACATGATTTTTGTTTATTCGATTTGGTATTGACTTAGATCTTACATAGACAGTGAAAGAACTCCCTTTCATGTGCCTAACTTGAATAATCATCTAAGCAGAAAAATACAGTCCACGTTGTTTGATAACATCGTGTCGACATTGGGTAAACTGCGGGATGTGGCGCAACGCTACGGTTATTTGCCAACGTTGACATTACGTCGGGAGTCTTCGTAGTTGCTTTTATTTAATAATGAAAAATCTATTTGTTTAAGAATCTACAATTTATGTATTTTTTCTTGAATTTTATATAGGTTCATGGAAATTATATATTATTATTTAAGGGGCTATGACACCCTGAAGGTTTCAAAAAAATTTTTTTGCTTTAATCGATGATTTAAAGTGTGTAGAATACCTGTGTAAATGTATTTTGCGAAAAGTAAAGTGATTTTTTTGATAATATCAATTTTTGTAAGTACGCGTCAATGAGTGTAAGATCGTTGCTATGACGCCGTAGCGACTGAGATGACTCGGATACTGCTTAAACTAATAAAAAACAAAATTTTAAACGTGAGGAAGGTCAACTTCATCGTGCAGGTATCGCTGATTGATGATGAGTTTGAAAAATATCAATTTAAACGCATCGATTTTGCAATTGATTTATTCTCTATTCAACTGATTGACTTAAAATTTTATAAGAACGTTTATAACACCATTCTCTTTGACCTAGTTTAGCCGTGTTTTAATTTGTTTTGTATTTTCAAAATGGTGACGCCTTAAAATTCAAAAATTTTCTTGAAATTTGAATGTTCAAGTTTGAATGGTTTAGATCATTTGTTGACGTTGAATCAACGTTTATATCACAGTTAACATTACATCGGCACGACGTTATTCACCAATGTCGCCAGCTAAAGTTAAACCAACGTTGTATCGATTGTAATATTGACGTAATGTTGGCTATTTCTGCCTGGGCACCTGTATTCCTGTATTGGCAATTTTTGATCGATGCAAAGTTAATCTAACAAAATGAATGCTCCTTCCTCAATTCAACTTGTTATCTAAAAAATTCATGAGAAAAGAACTTGAATATCAAATTACAACTGTAGTGATATAAAATATAATAGATTTACTGCATAAAAGTATATATGCAAACAGTGTAATAAGTTAAAAAGAAAATATTTTCATTATCAAGAATACTATATGTTAATATTCTATAAACTCAACCATTATTATTTAATAGAACTATTTATAAACCAGGATTTGCATTTATTGCATAGATTGCATTAATGTAATATAGCGATTTCGGATAGGGTTAGTTCATAAAATTGTTTAACTTTATTAATACTCACATAATAGTATATTCTATAAAGATAATGCCTCATTAATTATTTAAAATGCCTGAGCCGTGATTCTGCAAATAATGTATCCAAATTGATAAATGCAGTATCACACTTTGAAGTGGTAATTTATCACACGTGTTATATAATAGAACTACCATCCTTCTCAAGTGTTTTAGTTCATTCGAACTGACGCATTAGCAGAATCGATTGAATTCGATACAATCAAACATCTCATTGAATCTTATAGGTCACTAAATCAAATTAAACAGTTTGATTTAGGAGTCGAAATTAGAAACATATATCATAATAATGGACAGACTGAGGCAAATAAATGAATTTTTCGAGTCAACGATAAAACGTTGGTTAGATGGTTGGATGGACAGATTTTAAGGTGTGTTGTAGCAGCTTGCGAATCGCAGCTTCTTCTCACGCTGAGTCACAATAAACCGCGTGCAATCTTATCGTTGCAGATTTCTCCTTTTGGTTGCTTAAAAAAATTGAGTTTGAATGTGCAATCAACAAACGAATGTTTCCTAGGTATTTGTGTAATTTGAATTTTAGTTCCACTGAACATACAGTTGATGACATGCAGATGTTAGTTACGACTTTCACAGTTGACTTAATTAATGCATCAGAAGTTTTTCTCGTGCTCTGATTGGTCGGTCAGGTGTGTTAGTTTGATCACGGTGATAAGACAGATTTATTAATGTATTAGTTCAGACTGGGTACGTTTAGTGCCCTATAAGACCCCTTGTAAAAAATATGGCATACATATCTGTGGATGATAGGAAGAACGAAGTGAGTGCATTTTTAATGTTTTCGAGAAAATCAAATTAAAAAATTCAAAATTCTGTTTCTCAAAGGCAAGTGATTAAAATTTTCAAACTAATAGTATATTTATTTCTCATAGACTAATTATATTTCAAAGAATGACCTAATAAAAAAAGAATTAATCGTAATGAATTAGTTTAAATTCAGTCATTTTTTTCTTTCTTCCTGAATAATCTTTGCTACCGTGTTTTGATCAATTAGTAGCATTAATAAGATATTACGAAAAATTTTATCATACAAATTTACAGATAAAGACAAATAATATTTTCAAATATATTTGAAAAGTATTTTATACATATAAAATATATAATTATGTATCTCACATATAAGTAATTTATATTTATTTATTTAAATAAAAAGCAGCAATATTTAAACTAAAAAATAATAAAAATAATGATGATAAAACTACAAAATCCACACATATTTTGACTTTTATTTTTGTTTTACAAAATTGGTTCCATAATTAGCAATCAGAATGCTATAATTTCACTTCAAATAACATAAAATTTTGTTTTCAACGAAAAGACAAAGGCCACCATGATGAATGCACTAGGAAAAATTTTTTGTCATTGGTGGTATACAAAACATTGCAACATAAACGTTTGATTATATTTCCATGAGCTACTGTATTAGGAATCGCCGCACTTGCTACTGCAATGAGCTAGCTGCTGATGTTTGATGAACACCTTAGATGAACTTGTAACCGCGGTTCAAGTTCGCCTTTGCCTTTTTTATTCACCTTTCGTTGATTAAGCACGTGTACCTGTGGTACACGTGCTGTACAGCAAAGATTAATTGGAGTAGAAGAGATAAATTTTCCCTTAACAATATCAGTGAAAAATATCGCATTTTTTTATTGAGTAAATATTTTTGCACCACATTTTTCGTAGAAATTAAAATGATATCTGATGGTCTATCCAATTTAACAAATGTAACTTTTTCTACAGAATTCTGTAAGGGTCAGTTTTAGTACATTTAAAATTTCATTCAAATCTGAACTAAGCTCATCGATGTATAATTATAAATTATCTTATGTACTTCAAGTAATTTTTTGTTATTAAAGTTAATCATTTGTTATTTCATCATATTATACTCAGTTGTTTTTGATATGGCTACATATATGTAGCCATATATGCCGCTTATGTCACATTTATGGCACATATGTTCAGGCAAAAGCGTGGTATACGTGCAATATATGTGGAAACATATATAATACATATGTATCATATACAGGGTGTCCCATTTTAATCCGGCACCTGAAATAACTGAAAACAACCTAAAAATAAGGGTTGGAATAAAAAATGTTAAGAATAAAAGTTTTTCAGCAATATCAGTTGTTTAGAAAATATTTTGTTTCATTTTTTCAAACATTTTTTGATTCAATGCTGATTTTTTCAGTTATTACAAGTGTATATACAGTGTTATGTCATATTATGTCATATACAGTGTTATTACACCCTGTATATGAAACGTATATGCTGTTGTTTCAACAGTAGGCAAATGCATTTTTGCACTCTCCAGAGGTGACATCCCAAACAGAATCACTAACATTCGAAGATTACTACAGAAGCCAAATGCTAAGGGTACTCTAAATTAAAAAAAATGCCGCAAACATTACTTCTTGTGGTGTGGATCCGTTAATTGTTCACTCCAGAATCAGTCATCAGCTCTGTTCTCTTCTATCTCGTCTTTTTTCCTCCTTATCTAGTTGGAATCTTTTTAAAACTCGCGAAGCCATGTCTGCAACCGCCTTCCAATAGTTCTCGTCTGGTAGTATTATCACGCTGACAAGGTTTTTTGGTGTCACGTGCGTTCGAATCAACTGGTCCAGCGTTACTCTGGTGCTGGTGCTGCTATTCACGGGCTTTGCTGATATGACTTATTAACTATAGGACCTTGAGAACGTTGCTCGATCAAACCCAATTAGAAAAAAACAATTGGGCCACGAATGGGTCACAATTGTCCACGGTTGGGTAACAGTAAGTTTTTTCTGTAGGCCCATAATCGAAACATAACATTAATTTCGCGAGGCCCACCATTGGGTGCCTATGATTAGTAAAGACGCGTAGCCTACCATTGGGTACCAACGGATGAAAAACGTGCATGGCACAGAAATCAATGCCAATTATTGGCGAACATACGTGGCCCAATATATAGAAAAACATTTTTTTTGTTTTTGCCACCTGGCATATATAATGGATTTATAAAAATTATAAAGGAATTATAAAATTTAAATAAAAACAGTTCGATTTTATATAATAGTTGCTGTATTTTTTTGAAAAACCATTTGAAATTCTTTTTATCATAATTTCGTTGTACATTATTAAATAATGTTATATACATTTTAAGAAAAATAAAAATAACGAACTTTTAATATCTACGCGTAACATTTTCGCGATTATGATAGCCTGGCCGATAACGAGATTCGCTCCGTTCGCAATGTGCCTGCAGTTTTTATCACGTCTTCTGATGAGGCTGTCTCAAATTGAACTGAAATGACATTTGAAAATAGAAACAACATTTTAAGGAAATGCTGGAAGTTATTGTTAGTTACAAAATGATAACTATTAAATAAAAACTCAATTATTCACCAATAAAACAACGACGTGTCTAGGTAACCGACAGATTAGATTTAACGTAGATATACGTAGATGTAACGTGGACCTACGTGGACCTAAGAAACTTCTTTGTCTACGT